>PKML01000365.1:741971-754437 GCA_002933935.1 Eutrema yunnanense
CTTTTAGAGTCTTTTACAGGTTATAGCACGTTGGGAGCATTATTGGAGATATTGGAGCTTTCTGGAGCAGTTTGGAGCAAAAGCTAAAGATCGTGTTGCTGAGTACCTGAATTCACGTCGAGTATCAATCGATACCCCCTGGTATCGATCGACACTCATCGCAGCAAACACGACCCGCGAGTTTTTCCAAGAATTGAAGAATTGCAAAAGTGCCCAGAAGACTTTAATATTTACAAGAAACCCATAACGTGTTTTAGCTATATAATTAGGTTTTCAGCCACTTGTTTAGGCTATGCTTTATTTTGTTTTGGTTTAAGAGAGAACTTGGTGAGAGAGACAAGTCTGAATTTCCCTTCGTCCGAGATTCAGATCTCAAAACATCTTGTTACTCTTTCTTATTTTCTATTAAGTATTTATTCAAACATGTCTATTGATTCAATTGCCATGTCTGAGTAGATCACCTGTTAGGTTTGGGGTTTTCTCATAGGGATTTCTTTGAATGCTAGGTTGATTATCTGTTTAGGATTCACTATCTGAATTAGTTCTTCACCTTAGGTTGTTCTCAAAGCTAATTCTGGATTGATCACCTAGAACTTAGATCTTAGGATAATTGATTAGGCACGAGAGTGCGATTAATTACCTGATAGAACCTAGGTGAGCAAATTGATTATTCGCAAAGAGATTTGGTCTAATTGATTTGTGAACATATCAAACCTGAACTTTAAAGCTGATTTAGACTTTAGGATTCGCAAAGAGATTTGGAATTCCTAGGATTTAGATTTAGATAGTTTTCGCAACGAGAGTTGGTTAGCTATGTTTTAGTGATTTGAGTTCTAGAACTGTGCTTAATCTGAATCATGTTAGTTAATTTAGCTGCATTCATTGATTTCCTGAGAAATACCCTGAACCTATCTGCCTCCAACTGAATTTACAACACTTTTACCTGCATACTTGTTTTCAATTACATCTTTTGATTTAGCGTATTTTGGATCTATACAATCTATTGTGTGATAACTGAGTTCTTGTGTTTGACCCCTGATTTACTGCAGCAACTGCTTTAGTACTATTTAGGGTATTAATTTGAGCATATCACTAACCTTTTGGGAACTCGCCGGTGGAAGCTCACTTGAGAACGCCGGACTAGGTTGACAGAGATGTCGAGAATTTGAAACCAAGGAAAACACCTGCGGTGTATTGAATTTGTCTGGCGGATACGGCGGTTCAGGTGGGTGTCGCATCCTCTGCGGTGGGAAGGTGGCCATATGTTGACACACCAGGTACCGTGAGTTTGAAATGAGTTGAGAAAACGTTACCAACGACGAGGCCCTGCAGCAGAGATTAAGCACAGATTGGTAACGGGTCTCGCCGGGATTCATGGTGGAAAACTGAGTGAACGGTTATGTATCTTCATAGATACATATAGAGTATTTTGATATATTTATTCATAGATACAAAGAAAAGCTATTTTGATATATTTATTCTTAGATACAAAGAAAAGCTATTTTGATATATATCTTCTTTCTTTCATGCTCACATATAGAGTAGGATAAATGTAAGAGTATTTGTGATGTGGAAATTGATCCAATCAACAATCCGATCCAAATCCCAACGGTCCAAGATAGACCAATGACACGTTCAAAAGCTAAACAACTCAAGAAGAGGTTCAATCTTGTTGTACAAGCTTACATCAGTTCATTGGAACCAGAAGAATTCCCCTTATCTGAGCAAACCCAAGAACCAGACCATAACGACGAAAATGGGTCGAAGATAAATATGGAATTAAGGAAAGATCAAGAAGACCAAAATTCCACTAAGGAAAACCAAATTAATCAACCAACACAACCTCATGGAGCTCATGGACAAGATCAAACCCACTTTGGACGTGTAGATATAGACATGTACTCCAAAACCCACTTTGGACGTGTAGATACAACCATGTATTTCAAAACCACTTTGGAGCCGATCTAAGTCTAGAGGAGTATGATGCTGCAGGATTTGTTTATCCTAATTTCAGGTTTTAAGGTATCGATCCACAAAGAGGGAATGCTTTTCGGTAAGATCTTAGACAGAGAATTAGCAAGTAAGTTATTATGATCCTCCCTAGAATCGGCACAAAAAAGGTGGTTTCGCTGAGATATAGACAGAAGTATTGCGGAATAGACTTCTGATTTTAAGAGATGAGGCGATGAAGATGTTGCTCAACAGCAACGAATCGCTCTGGAGACAAGAAATAGATGAGACGAAGAAGATGTTGCAAAGCAACGATTCCATCTCATGAGACAATGAGATTTTCGAGATTCTCAACTCAGATTTTAGATAGAAATATATATTTGATAAAAGGTTTGTTATCCAATCCAAGATGAAACACGACAATGAGTCTACAAAGGGTTTAAAAAGAAAAGCAACAACACTTTCATGAAGAGCATTAACTATTCCTCGAAAATGAACAAAAGAAATAAAACATAGTTTGAATTTGAATTAGACTATTGATCTTCTTGTCACACGAAATGGGTTGTTGTAGGTCTTGAGGAAGTTCACAACAATTGGACTGGACAGATTGTGAATCACTTGGCTCATTAAAAACTTTTACATGTAAACCCAATGGGAAAAACCATGACGAAGGGAAAAAGAGTGCAAAGATTCACAAACCCAATTGATGTTCTTCTTTCTTACAATGCCTGGATCAAATATTGTTGTTGTTGTAGTTGTTGAGCTAATCCAATTCTCCTTAGTTCTCAATATCAGAACTTCTTCATTCAGCAATTCTCCCTCGGCTACTAGCTGCTTCCACTCAGCTACGAGCTTCTCTCCTCTCTTGATGTTGCTCAGTATCACATCATCCTCCCCAAGTTGAAAAGAATTTGTCCTCAAATCAGGACCATCTGCATGCAAAAGAGCCAAGTTAGAATTCTTAAAGTTTGAAATCAAAGTATAGTCACGTTGCAAGCACATCTTGTAAGCATCGTCTCTGGTCACCTCAAGGACTTGAAGTGGTTCGTTTTTGCTGGACATCATCTCTGATTTCTGTTGTACTAGATAACGTACCCTCCTCTCAAGAATCCAAATCCAAATGCTAGGCTTGAAGACAAACTTGCATTGCTTCTCATTTGCTTGCTTAGCATGCTGATTGTTCTCAACTGTTTCCATGGTTCATAGATCACATCCAAGATGGTCTAAAAGACCAATACATCACAAAACAAGATTATGCGGATCTCTAGAAATCGCTCAAAGATAGGTTTGATCACCAAAAATATGTGATCTTACCAAAAGCCAAACATGAGTGGCTTCATCTCCGATTTCAGGATTACAAAAGTGTGGGAGAATATAATTTCGCTTTGTTCGGAATTACTTCCAGGATGGTGTTATGTGGAGAAAAAGTAAACGATTATGATATGATCGAAAAAACACTCCAAACATTTCATCCTGGAAATGTAATCCTGCAGCAACAATACCGAGCAAAAGAGTACACTCTTTACTCAGAGTTAATGCAAACTCTTCTTGTTGTTGAACAAAATAATGAGCTTGTGATGTTGAACCATCAGACTCGTCCAACTGGATCAGCTCCATTCCCAGAAGCGAATGTTGTAACATCCAGTTACAATAATTGGCAACGACATGGACCCGGTAAAGGCCGTGGTCGTGGTCATGGTCGAGGACGTGGTCGTGGTCGTGGATGTGGTCGAAGCCAAGGAAGAAGATTTTATTTTAATAATTTCAACACCGGGAGAATTGATAAAAATTCTCAAGAAAATAAAGTTGGTAAAACTGTGAACAAGCATTATGAAACAGCTTGCTACAGATGTGGCATGAAAGGACATTGGTCCAATACATGTTGTACACCAAGGCATTTGGCCGATCTGTATCAAAAATTCCAAAAGGGAAAAGAAAAGGAAGGTGAAACTAACTTCATCTCTTATGAATCCGGACCCTCTTTCGATGGCATTGATAACGATGCACATCTCGATCTTTATGATTTCCTCGGTTATCATGAGGATATCAACGCCCAACAAGTTGATTGAAATAACTTATATTTTCTTTTTATAAATTTGTGTTATGTGTATTTTTATTTTAGAAGCATGTTATAAAATAAGTTATTAATGTATTTTTATGCATAATTTAAATCCAGAATATGTCAAGATCTGAGATTCGGGATGGAGATTTATGTCTGGTAGACAATGATGTCTGGTAGACAGTGCTACAACGCACACAATACTTAAAGATAAAAAGTATTTTTCCTTTCTAAATTTAAAAAATTCCGCTGGAAGCGTGAATACTATATATGGGTATGCAAAGATTATTATGGGCTCTGGAAGAGCTTGTTTTTCAATGCCAAGGGGAACAAAGTTTGAAGTGCAAGATGCACTATATTCCCCTGAATCTCTTAGAAACTTAACAAGTTTCAGAGATATCCGCGTTAGGGGGAGGAATTAAAGAAATTCCAAAAGATGTTACATGGTGCATTGTTGCACCTAGATCCCCCTATAAATCAACGCGAACTGGGAGTTTAAAAAATCGTACATTTACAAAATATGGCGAATCAATTACCATATGATTATGAAAGTGATGATCCAAATCCAAGGTCCATATCAGAATGCCAGAAAAGATCTGATTGGAAAAATGAAAAATGGCCATAGAAACTAAATTGATCTATTGTCACTACATCCAAAGATGTAAAACCGGTTGGGTACAAATGGGTTTTTGTGCGAAAAAGAAATGAGAAAAATGAGATCACAAGATATAAAGCTCGACTTTTGGCACAAGGATTTTCTCAAAGACCGGAAATTGATTATGAAGAAACATATTCCCCGGTTATGGATGCAATAACATTCAGATTTTTGATGAGCCTTGAGGCATCTAAAAATCTAGAAATATATCTTATGGATGTTGTGACATCATATCTATATGGATCACTTGATAACAATATCTATATGAAAATCCCAGAAGGATTGAAAATGCCTGAAGCATTAAGCTCAAAATCTAAAGAAATATGTGCGGTCAAATTATAGCGATCACTTTACGGATTAAAACAATCCGGGCGCATGTGGTATAATCGCTTAAGAGAATATTTGCTAACGAAAGGGTATGTGAATAATGCAATTTGCCCTTGTGTCTTTATTAATAAATCCTTATTAGGATTTGTGATCATTGCTGTATATGTTGATGACCTGAACATAATTGGAACTCAAAAGGAAATTGATGATGCAGGAACTCATATGAAAGAAGAGTTCTAAATGAAAGATCTCGGAAAGACAAAATTTTGTCTTGGATTACAGATAGAGCACTTCTGAGATGGGGTATTTGTGCATCAGTAAATTATACCAAAAGGATCTTACAACATTTTTATATGGATAAAGCGAATCCTTTGAGTACTCCAATGGTTAATCGATCTCTTGATATTGAAAAAAGATCTATTCCGACCTTGTGAAGATAACGAGGATGCGTTAGGTCCTGAAGTACCTTATAGGTGGACTTATGTATCTTGCAAATTGTACCCGACCGGATATAGCATTTGCTACAAATCTACTTGCAAGATTTAGTTCGTCACCTACGCGCAAACATTGGAAGGGAATAAAACATATGTTTCGTTATCAGCAGGGAACAATTGACTTGGGTTTATTTTACCCCCGAGACTCCAATTTCGATTTAGTCGGTTTTGCAGATGCATGCTCTTTATCAGATCCACATAAAGCTTGATCGCAAACCGGATACGTTTTTACAATTGGAAGTACTGCAATATCTTGGCCTTCTCAGAAGTAGACTCTAGTCGCCACTTCCTCAAATTATGCAGAAACTATTGCGCTCCATGAGGCATGTAGAGAATGTGTATGGCTCAGATCTATGACTCATCACATAAAAGAAGCAAGCGGAATAGTCACTAATAAGGAGCCAACGATATTGTTCGAAGATAATGCTGCATGTGTCGCTCAACTCAAAGAAGGTTATATCAAGAATGATAGAACAAAATATATCCCTCCAAGATTTTTATCTTACACTCGAGAACTCGAGAAGAATCAAGAAGTCGATATCCGGTACATTCGTTCAAGTGACAATGCAGCAGATCTCTTTACAAAGGCGCTTCTCACTACAACATTCATAAAACATATTCAAAGTATCGGAATGGGTCATCTACGAGATTTATGAAGAGAATGCTATATTCATCATTTCAGGGGGAGATTGCATCACTGTACTCTTTTTCCCTTGTCATGTTTTTATCCTATTGGATTTTACCATGATAAGGTTTTTAACGAGACAGTACGTAATATATTAGCAGTGATGGATAATTAAGGGGGAGCGTTAAAAGGATAATTATCTGATCAATCCTTTTACTTGCCCTGAAAGTATGTTAAACCGACATACTCTTATTATTTTATGTATTTTTGCTTTACTATAAATATGGGCTTGGTTAGTGTAATAAGAGAATACAAGCAATAAGTAATTAGAAACGATTCCCTCTCTCTCACTTCTCTCTCGTGTCTCTCTCTCTTCCCTCAGTAAAATAAATAAACCTCACATATATACATATACATATATCCATATATATATAATATATAAACACATATAGTTTAGACTATGTACAATGGTTATTTTTATCAACACCCCCTCTACACTCCACATCATCTCCTCTCTCTTCCACATCATCTCTTCTCTCTTCCACATCATTATTCAACACCCACACTATTTTCATCATCTACAATGGTTTTGTTTAATAAACTTCAACACCTTAAGACTAGTTACAATGGGGTGTTGAAAAAAAAATTCAACAGTTGAATTGTTACAATGAGAGTGTTGAAAGAGGGTGTTGAGATGATGTGGATTAATCGGTGTTGAAAGAGGGTGTTGAGATGATGTGGATTAATCGGTATTGAAAGAATTCAACTAGTTGAAAAGGAAGGGAAGGGGACCACCAGTGCCATGTGGTGCGCTCTAGACCAACCAAACATCCACATGAGGAGAGAGACTTTTATTTTAGATTTTTATTATCCCTTTAGTTATTTGAGATCAATTATTCTATAATACTTTATTTTTTCAAAAAAAAATAATTTATACCAAAATTTATAATTCTTTTTACTTTATAAATAGATATTTGTTTCATTTAATTTGGACACAGAACAAAAAAAAATATTTAGGGTGTTTAATTTCATTAAAAAAACCATTGTAGGATGTAAAAACTTAAGAGGTGTTGAATTATTAGGTGGAAGAGAGAGAAAGTGATGTGGAGTGAAAAATTGGGTGTTGAATAACAAAACCATTGTGGATAGTTACCCCACCATTTTTATTTCATATTTTTATTTTATGTTTTAGTTTTTGTGATTACATATTATTAATAACAATTATCGTTTAAAATTAAATTAACATAATTTTAAGAGTTAAATAATTTTAAAAACATAATTTTAAGAGTTATTGTTGTGATCCATCTCACTAAAACAATGTTTAAAGTTAAAACAAAAGTTTATTGGAGGCTGATAGAGAAATTATTGTAAAAAAGACGGGTTTTTTTCTGTGTCCAAATCAAATGAAACTAGTGTCTATTTATAGAGTATGAAAAATGATGAATTTTGATATAAAATTTATATTTAAATATATATAATTTTTATGAAATAATTGAGTTTGAATAATTGAGATTGAAAAAAAAAACAGAAATCAGACGATCCAGTAACATAATTACACGTGGCAGACAACCTTTCCAACCTTCCCACTTTTCACGAATTCACGCAGTTGATAATTATCAACTCTGAATAAGCCATGTCATCTCCATTCGTCACTTCAACAACCATTGCAACATCCTTTTTTTTTCAATAGTTGTTAAAACTTTTATCATCAACCATTGTAACTAGTCTTAACAAAAAAGAAATTTGTGGAATTTTTTTATTCCTAAAAACTGCACACTCTGAGTTTCTGATAGAGTGTACGATTTTTTTACCACGGTTTAAACCAAAAGTGAAAAGTCAAATTACCAAAAGTGAATGTATATGTTTTGTCTGTGTCATAACAAATATAGATTATATGATATATATCATATAATCCATATTATACGTATATATTAATTCGTAGATGGAAGCGATATATAGAAGAGAGCATGGAGTAGAAACTATAAACTATCTTAATTTAATAATTTGTATATTTTTTTTTCTCTTTCTCAAAAAAATAAAATAAAGCATAGACCATTCGGGAGATAAATCATATATATAAATATGAGAACGTGGCTTTTAATTTATAACTTACTTAATAATTTTCATTAATTAGTTTATAAAATGTTTATTACGGAATCTGTACGTCACATTACTTTTAAACTTACGGAATATGTTTATTAATTAGTTTCAATAATTTTCTTGTTAAATCTTGGTAACTTTTAATTATTATTTTTTTTTGAAAGAATATAAAATTATATTCAAACTCAAAAAAACATTTTTACAATCAATGTGTGCCTTTACTTTGATAGTTTGGAATTTATAATCTAAAATCTAAAAACTTGAAGAGCTTTTTCAAATCACTTATCACCGAGGTCTTTCGAGTCTTTCGAAATCTAAAAACTTGAAGAGCTTCCTAGTCTTTCGAGCCAAACCAGACTTGAAGAGCTTTTTCAAATCGCTTATCACCGAGGTCTCTAATGGATTGGATTCGGCATCAAATATGTTTATCAATGAAGAACAAGATTGTTGAGGCCGATAAGGGAGCCTCACCATGACGACGTGAATTCTGCTCTCTCCAAATACAGTGGATAGCTGTTTGGAAAGCATAGCGAGTTAAAAAAAAGGACTCGGTTAAGAGGAGAATCTGTGACGAGTTGAACCAGCGAGTTCCAATTCGTCGAGAATCGCCTATGAAGCAATCCTTTCATCAGTCTAGTCCAGACTTCACCCGAGAATCTACAAGAAAAAAACAGGTGATCTCGAAATTCCATTGGGGCATTACATAAGATACATGCTGGATTCGCTCCTACATTCCAAATTAGCATTCGATCCCCCGTAGATAATCGATTATGAATGGCTAGCCAAGCAAAAATCGTGTACTTTGGGGTAGAATGCTTAAACCAGAGACCCTTATACCAATCAATCTCCGTTGATGCCGTTCGAATCAGCAACCAAGTTTGCTTTGAGTAAAATCGCGGTTTGAACTTCCCTTCCGTACTTCTCCAAAGCGAGATATCTTCTATTTCAGCTTGGGTTTGCTCTAGTTTTCTGGCCAACACTTATTCGATCTCGTTTAATACATCATTATGATGTCGTCGTCTTCTTCTTTGCAGCAGCGAAGCAATAGAAGAATCTAGAGGTATCCCCAAATCGATGATCCCTCTCGGACCCGTTAAGTCAATTAGTATCCCCAAATCCGACCAATCGTCATACCAGAAATTTGTTTTCAACCCATTTCGCGCATCAACCCGATGGAAAGTTTTGGCAAGATCACGGTATTTTAATAGTTTCCTCCACATCCAGGACCCTGCATTTGTATCTCGGACGGACCAGAAAATACCTTGTCGTATTAAATAGGTTTGAATCCACTTTACCCATAGTGACGGATGTGAAGATACGATTCGCCAGACTAATTTGAGAAAACAAACTTTATTCACCTCTTTCAGTGGACGGAGACCTAACCCTCCCTCTTGTCTCGGTTAACAAACATCTTCCCACGCGATCTTAGCCTTGCGAGGATTTAGGACAGGCCCTGACCATAGGAACGCTGAGCATAATTTTTCTATTTCATTAATGCATTCACGCGGGAGGCTAAAGGCAGATAACCAGAAATTTGCGGTACTTGTTAGATTATGTAGAGATTATGCTTTGATTCATCAAGATCAAGCAAGAACAAGACAGAGAAAGGGAGAGAGATTTTCGTGGGGAAGAAGAAGATAAGAGAGGAAGATATTTTCATTAACTAATTTGTGGTTACAAATAAAAGTTATATAAACATACATATCTTCAATAGTAACTAGCACTAACTAATCACTAATAGACTTAATTGATTTTAATTCCTTCCCTTCTCTTCTTGGGCTTTTAATTCCTTATAATTTCTTATAAGGAACCTTATAATTCCTTTCTTATAAGGAACCTTATAATTCCTTATAATTCCTTTTACTTCCTTATAATTTCTTATAAGGAATTTGTTGCTTGATTAATACTCCCCCTCAAGATGGCTGGCTGGTGGAGATCCAATAAGCCCATCTTGACATGAAGTTCCTTACACACTCTCTGATTCGTAGCTTTGGTGAATATATCGGCCACTTGGTCAGCACTCTTCACATACGATGGACAAATGATCCCTGCTTGAACCTTTTCTCTAATATAATGACAATCCACCCCTATGTGCTTCGTTCTCTCATGAAACACTGAATTAGACGCAATATGCATAGCTGCTTGATTATCACAATGCAGCCGAATAGGTTCAGATGACTCAATTCCAAGGTCTTTGAGTAGACTCTTCAGCCATACTAACTCACCGGTTATGTTAGCCATTGCTCTATACTCAGCCTCAGCACTTGATCGTGAGACAACTTTCTGCTTCTTGCTCTTCCACGTAACTAGATTACCTCCAATAAAGGTGCAATATCCGGTTGTAGACTTTCTATCAACCCTATCACCTGCCCAATCTGCATCACAATATCTGTGCTAGCATTGCGACCCATCCAGATACCTTTCCCTGGAGTACCTTTCAAGTATTTCAGAATCCTCTCAACCATCCTCCAATGATGTCTAGTAGGCATTTGCATATGCTGGCTTACTTGATTTACCGCAAAACAAATGTCTGGCCTAGTGATGGTGAGATAGATAAGCTTTCCCACCGTCCTTTGATACTGCTTTGCATCCACCGGTGGCTCCCCCTTAGGCACGTCCTTATAGCCCTCCTCAATGGGTGTTTTACACGGTTTTGAGCCCAATTTCCCTGTCTCAGTCAAGAGATCCAGCGTATATTTTCTCTGAGAAAGAAACATACCATCATCAAGCTTACATACCTCAATGCCTAGAAAGTATTTTAGCTCCCCCAGATCTTTGATATCGAAGGCTGATTTCAGAAGCTCTTTCGTTTGTTTAACACCATCAACATTGTCACCAGTTATGATGATGTCATCCACATAGATGAGAACGGCAACAATACCATTCTCCCCTTGAGTTGTGAATAGCGTATGATCAGCTTCCGACCTTCTGAAACCATTTCCAAGTAAGCAGCTACTGAGTTTATGATACCAAGCTCTTGGGGATTGTTTGAGACCATAGATAGCTTTTTTGAGTTTGCATACTTTATTACTGTCGCCAAACCCTTGTGGTGGCTCCATATACACTTCTTCTTCCAAGTCACCGTGTAGGAAGGCATTTTTAACATCCATTTGCCAAAGATCCCAAGACAGGTTAGTAGCTATGGATAACAGGACTCGGACTGAGTGGAGTTTTGCTACTGGAGCAAATGTCTATGTGTAATCTACTCCAAACTTTTGAGTGTAACCTTTCGCAACTAGCCGAGCCTTGTACCTTTCGATCTCACCCGTGCTTGTATACTTAATAGTGTAAACCCATCTACACCCGACAAGCTTCTTTTCCAGAGGTAGATCTACCATATCCCAAGTACCATTCTTACACATGGAAGCAATNACATACCTCAATGCCTAGAAAGTATTTTAGCTCCCCCAGATCTTTGATATCGAAGGCTGATTTCAGAAGCTCTTTCGTTTGTTTAACACCATCAACATTGTCACCAGTTATGATGATGTCATCCACATAGATGAGAACGGCAACAATACCTTGGCTATTGTAGTACACTCTTGTGTTCTTCAATCTTTCACTTCGTCTTAGGGGCTGCACCAACTCAGTCTCTTCTGGTTCTGCCTCTTATGGTTCTATCTCTTCTATCTCTTCATCTACGACATCTTCTAGGGAATATGAGACAAAGTCATCTAAGTGAGATTCCCCCTCTCCATAATCATCATCAGTATCACTCGATATTGGGGTTTTTGCGGATTCTTCACCTTTGCTACTATTGATATATCATGGTTTTTACCCCATTTAAGCCATGATATAAGTCCTTTTTATAGAGTCCTTCTATTGTTTTGTAGTCTTTTAGAGTCTTTTACAGGTCATAGCACATTTGGAGTATTATTGGAAGTATTGGAGCTTTCTGGAGCAGTTTGGAGCAGAAGCAGAAGTTGTGTCGCTGAGAACCTGATTCCACGACAGGCATCGATCGATACCCCCTTGGTATCGATCGATACCATTCGAGGCTGACACAACATCGCGACTTAATGAAGAGTTGAAGAATTGCAATTTGGTCCAGAAGTTTCTGATAATTACAAGAAGACCCCAGATCGTGTTTTAGGTTATAAATAGGAGTCTTTAGCCACTTGTTTAGGCTATGCCTTTTTATGTTTTGATTTTACTTTGGTTTTGAGCAAGTCTGATTTCCCTTCGTCCGAGATCAGATCTCAAGAACCCTTTGTTATTATTCTATTGATGATTTATTCATACATATTGATTGTTTC
>PKML01000365.1:779061-811931 GCA_002933935.1 Eutrema yunnanense
CAGTCGCAAAACCAGTCGCAAAACAAGTCGCAAAACATTCTAACTTAGTCGCCAAAACCAGTCGCAAAAACGTCGCAAAACCAGTGTCAGAACCAGTCGCAGACAACATCGAAAACAAGTCGCAAAACCGGTCGGGAGAAGTCGCAAATCATGTCGCAAAACCAGTCGCAAACCTAGTCGCAAACATAGTCGCAAAACCGGTCGGGAGAAGTCGCAAAACCGGTCGGGAGAAGTCGCAAATCATGTCGCAAAACCAGTCGCAAACCTAGTCGTAGAATCAGTCGCAACTTCGTCGCCACAACAGTCACAAACCCGTCGCTAAAGTAGCGACTACATTGCGACTGGACCGCGACTAAAAGAAAACAGTCGCAAAAGAGTAGCTGATTAGCGACTGCATGGCGACTAATTGATTTAGCGACGAGGTCTTTTGCGACCACTTCTTTTAGTCGCAACACAGTCGCAATTATGTAAACGGCGACTGTTTAGCGACTAATACTGCAGTCGCGAATTCCCTGTTTTCTTGTAGTGTTTGGCAAAGTTATAATATTAAATTTCACATTTTATTGTTTTTCCTCATTAGGATTCTTAGTATTAGTGAATCTAGACACATTAGTATTCTCATAAATGACCATTATTGCTCATTGTCAAGCTCGATAAATAGTTTCACCACCGCTTTCTTCATCTTCTTTGTTATCAGTAATTTTGCATTATATATTGTGATGCCTAGCATGAAGGGACCAATATCTGTTATCTTATATCTTGTTTGTGATTCATCTACCGAAGCAACTCTGACCATGATGGATCACGTGATGCATGTGCCTAATCAAGCGTGGCGCTTTTGTCTGGCGAACGGACATGTAAATTCATTCAGTTCTATATCTTCGTCTTTGCTTGAAGTCATTTTGTATTTTGTGTCTTTAGCCTTTCGGTATGATCATCTGGACTGAAATTGTGACACCTTATTTATGGACAGAGGAACACACTAAAGTAAAATCTTGAGAGTTTTTGGGCTTGGCAAAGGGATGAGATAGAGAATTTCATATAATTATGATTTATATTATATGTGATATAATTATGATCCATATAATTATATTTTAAATTAAAATTCCTTTAAGTTATCCATAAATTATGTTTTATGATTCATAATTAAAAAATTATCAGTTTAATATAGTTTACTTTAATTCACATATTATATAAAGCTGGATCTCTCGACGTGAGCGTGACACGTAAGATAATTTTCACTCACGAGATTCTGATATTTGCCACAGTTAATTTAGATTTTGAAATGTGTCAATTTAATTTAAAAAAAAGTAAAAATGAATTAAAATAAATATTAAAAAAGGTTAAACTAAAAAAGGCAATCTTAAAAAAAGAAAAAACAAGAATAAGTAAGGAAAACTTATAATAAAGAAAAGTGACAAAAAGAAACTTAAAAGTTTATAATCTACAACCACGACCAAACTTAAAAAATAAAATTATAAATATACTCTAAACTTTAAAAAAAAAATCTTATTATATAAAGCTGGATCTCTCTACGTGAACATGACCCGTATGATAATTCTCACTCACGAAATCGTGACATTTATCACGGTTAATTTATATTTTGACACGTGTCTTATATAATGGAAACTAATAACATTGAACAAGTAACGTAATACAAAAAATAAAAAATACCAAATAAAATTAACAAAAAAGAAAAAAAATAATTGTGTTTTATATAATGGAAACTAATAACGTTGAAAAACTGAACTAAGAGAAAAAAAAACTACCAAATAAAAATTATTAAAAAAAANAATATATAAAATGTGAAGAAAAAAAACTTGTTATTGCGTGTTTGATAATTATGGAACCCTCTCATTCATTTAAAGGGATTGTTTATCAGATTTATGCATAATATGAATCAATTTTGATTTTTTTTTTAAATACGAATTACTAAACGTAATTCATGAATAAGTAAACGAGATTTTAATTTAGAATCTAACTATACGGATCATAATTAAACATAATATAAAATTTAGAATCAAATTTTTTTTTTTTACTCGTATCACGCAAGACCTAATTTTGAACTTCTATCTAAACAACAACCGCATTATTATAGCATTGTGTTACGGCGTATACATGCATGATACCAGGTCGACCATTAGACATTTTCCAACTATATTTTGGTTCTTTGGAGGTTCTTAAATACTTTTGTTAGGCTTGAGACTTATTGATTAAAGCGTTTACCAGATAATAATCATTCAGATTTTGAAAACACACAAAAACAAAGAAAGCATTTGGTTGTTTGTAGCTTAACATTTGATGTCTCTACCATCGATTCTACTTGTGGCTTTGATTGTGCAGTGAATATTGTCCTTGTGGAAGCTGTTCTGGAAGAGTAACTAAGTTGAAAGAGGAAAAGAAATATGAAGAACAGTTACTCATGAACTTTATTAATCATGAAAAATAAACTGGATAATGCACTAATCTCCGTGAATGATCTAATATTATTATTATTTTATTTTCAATGTCTAAACTTTTCATTATTTAACAACTTTTACAAGGATGTATGCTTCTTTCCGGCAAGCTTTACTAACCGTTATTTTCTTTCTTCGTAATTTTCTTCATGATAACAATGCCATACGCTATATCACTTATTTGGTAATTTGTAATTTGGTACTTTCTGAACTCACAAATTTGATTGGATCATACCACTTATATTGAAAACATTCTTAGAAATCCCCCAACTTTTCATAAGACATTATCCAAAACTTTTTGATGAAAGTGTCACATAATAATAATCATTCGGATTTTCAAAAAACACGAAAACAAATAAAACATTTGATTTTTAATTTGTAGCTTAACATGGATTGTAGTTTATGCTTTTATTGTGCAGTGAATATTTTCATTGTAGAAGCTGTTCTAGAAGAGAAACTAAGTTGAAAGAGTAGAAGAGATCTGAAGAACAGTGACCCATTTAGTAGATTTTACCATTATTAATTGTGCAAAAATAAACCGGATCACCTATTTCTATGTAGAAACATTCATCCTGAATTAATGATATTTTTATTTTATTTTTCTTAAGTCTTAACTTTTCATTAAATCAACATATTAACAATGCTTACAAGGAACTATAGGGAATCCTAAACCGGCCCATATGAAAAAAGTCCAACAAGAAAAAGCCCAACTAGAAAACCCTAACTTAAAACCCTATATAAGTGAGTTTTTAGAAGAAAGGGAGGCTATTTTGCAAACAGAAAACCCTAGCCACCAAACTCGATCAGAGCCGCCGAGAAGCCTTCACCGCCGCCTACCTCTACCGTCGCCGCCGACCACCGCCCCCGGGAAGAGGAGCCGCTGCGCGCCTACCCCTAGCTATCGCCTTCTTGATTCCTTCGCTTCTAGTCACGTTAGTGCAGATCTGATATGTGTCATCCTTTTCTAGAACGCTAACATCCAGATCTCTAAGGTGAGAATTAGATCTAGGCTTCTATCTATGTTTCTTGTCCTTTTCTGATATGTTGAGTTTAAGTATACTCAGGTATGCTGCTTGCTACGAAATATGGGCACATTTTGTTTGATTTTTTTTTTAAAGATTCAAAAGGAACCTAATAGAGTCGTAAACGATGAAACTTGTTTTGCTACTCTGTCTCTGAAAGATAAATTAAACCTTTTTGTCGTAGATAAATTAAACCTTTTTTTTCGTAGATAAATTGAACCTTACATTTCGACCAAATAAAAACAAAAAATTAAACCTTACAATGTGGAATTTCATAATTATACAATGGTGTATAATTGATACCACAATATTCTTTTGACTAATCCAGTCTGATTGTGAAATTGAATTTTCTTTTTTTAGATGAGTATTTCCTCTTAAAACAAGAATTTGTATGTCCACATAGGTGACACGTAGACCATCGCTGACCTTTAGAAAATCTATATATATGCTTAGCTACTGCATCAATGTACTGTGGTCAATGTGTGAGCATGATTATAGAAAACGGTAAGAGTGATAAGGACTATGGTGTTTCAAATTAAAGAGTTTTGGTGTTTTCTTTTATGATTTAGGTGTTGGGTGTTTTTCCTTTTTGCATTGGATTTAAAGTGCTTTTTCTTTTCGGTTTAGGATTATGATTAAGTTGTACCATTGTCTATCTATGGGTTTATGATCAATTAGAGGATCAACTTCCAACAACTAACTTTATTCTCTAAGAGAGACTGGGTTAAATGGAAGTTTTTCCTAAATCATTTCTCTCTTTTTAACTTTCACTACGGTTCCTGGTACGAGAGCGAAACCGAAACTGCAAGCTCGTATCAACCGTATCAAAGAGTAACTATGTAGTTTCAAATGGAAGTTGAAAAACAGAATCTTATGAGCACTTTGCTGTTTGAATTAAGGATGTGAATAAATTAATTTTTCAGGTTTCTCGGATATTATGGTCTTGGGCTAGTGCTAAGCACTATCAGTGATTTCTTTAAAGATTCTAGTAGATCATACACTTGTTTTTGTTACTGGTAAATGGTAAGAGTCATACAGACTATAGTTAAGGTGTTTCAAATTAAAGCGTTTTGGTGTTTTCCTTTATGAATTAGGTTTTGGGTGTTTTTCCTTTTTTGCATTAGGTTTAAAGTGCTTTCCTTTTCGATTTTGGGTTATGATTAAGTTGTATCATGGCCTATATATATGGGTTTATTATGATCAATGAGAACCAACTTCCAACAAGTAACCTTATTCTCTAGAAGAGATTAGGGTTAAATGGAAGTTTTGCCTAAATATTTTCTCTCTTTCTAGCTTTCACAACGGTTCCTGTTACGAGAGTGCAAGCTCGTATCAACCGTATCAAAAAGTTTATGAGTAGATTCAAATGGAAGTTAAAAAAAAACAGAATCTTGTGAGCACTTTGCTGCTTTAATCAAGGATGTGACAAATTAGTTTTCCCTATACGGGTATTGTGATTATAGCATGTTAACATTCATTAAATTGTTGTCGAAGATGTAGGCTAAAGAAAGTAAAGGGAAGAGCACATATATATTTTGAGGTAGAACAATAATGAGCAAATAAATGTCATTCAAGGAACTAGTGAACATTGCTTTTTTAGTAAGCACTAACTAGATTCTCAACTTGACTAGTTATACAATCACACATATGATATAATTGACTAGTTATACAATCACACATATGATATAATTAACACAAATCATGAACACAATTTTGGTTGAACTTCTATGATTTCACTGGGTAAGAATGCAAAGGAGAAGAAATATAACCTAAAGCTGACAGAGCACAATTCAAATTAACAAGACCATCCAAGTAATCATGAAGTTCTGAATTCCCTACAGCCTCAACAATATCACAGTCCCGTATGGTCTGACGAGAGCACATTTGAGTATGTATACAAGCACGGAGCGCTAACTCCATGATGAATGTCTCGCAAACTTTAGCAGAAACGACATGAGTGTCCGAACTATGTCTGGGCATTTTCGGTTCCTGTTCGGTTCCGGGTAAGAACCATTCGGTTCCGGGTATTTCGGGTAGAGAGGTTTAGGATCCATATAGGTACCCAATTGATTTCGGTTCGGTTCCGGGTATTTCGGGTAGAAAGGTTTAGGACCCGAAATATACCGGAACCATTCGGATCTTAATCGGTTCCGTTTCGGTTCTGGGTATTTTTTTATCCGAAATGTCTAAAATATACCCGAAATGTCTAAAATATACATGAAATCTAAAATATATCCGAAAACCCGAAATTTTACCCGAAAACCCAAAAATTTTTTAAGGAACATATACCCGAAATACCAAAAATATACCCGAAAACCCAAAATTAAATCCGAAAACCCGAAAATATACCCGAAAACAAAAAAAAAACTAAAAACAATATACCCATAATACAAAAAATATACCAAAAAACCTGATATATATTTAATATTTTTGGATATATAATTATATTTCGGGTACCTGAAATATTTTCGGTTCCGGTTCTACCCGATACCCATGGGTATCGATGTGTATGGTATCAATGTGTAGGATCCAATGGGTATTTTGACAATTTCGATTTGGTTCCGGTTCGGGTATTTCAATTCGGTTCCGGTTTGGGTATTTCGGTTCCGGTTATTTTGCCCAAGCCTAGTCCGAACTAACCATCTAAAAAATATTTTTATATCACTCGATAAAAAATTCTCAGTATGAGATCAATTGAACACTAAAATCATTAACATATTCTAAATCCAAGCAAACAATAGTTTTATTATAACGAAAAATGTGAGAAACTCCAGGTCTAGCCAACAGAAATAAAAGGATTATCGCAAGAGACAATTTCCGTTATTTCCAATACCTTGACTAGCATTGTGCTTGAAGAAAGTGATATCTCCAGGTATATGACCGATGCATTCTCATAAGAATCAACCTTAAATTCAGGCAAACCATCTTCAAGATTCTCGACAAAGTCATGGAAGTAGTTACCAGTTTATGTTGTGGTGGTTTCCAATTTGTGCTTGAAGAAAGTGATATCTCCACTGGCTGGATTCATCACCTCCTCTAGAGTCCCTTTGTGCTTGAGAAGATTTGTGGTAGCTTCTTTTCGCCGGTAATCCACATACTGCTTCTTCGGGCTATGGTAATCGGTTATGAAATAGTCAAACACACATCTCCATTTCAGGATGAGCCTGCATTGAATGATTAGCACCAATGCTTCTCGTAGAGTAACAAATGACTTCGGTTTAACCAACGGAGACATTAGGGCTCTACGAGAAGCATTGGTGCTAATCATTCAATGCATGCTCGTCCTGAAATGGAGATGTGTATTGACTATTTCATAACGGATTCCATTGCCCGAAGAAGCAATATGTGGATTACATGCGGAAATAAGCTACCACAAAGCTTCTCAATCACAAACGGATTCTAGAAGAGGTGATGAATCTAGCCATCTCGGGTGGAGATATCACTTTCTTCAAGCACCAATTGGAAACCACAACAACAAAAACTGGTAACTACTTCCATGAATTTGTAGAAAATCTTGAAGATGGTTTTCCTGAAGTTAAGGTTGATTCTTATGAGAATACATCGGTCATATACTGGTTATGTGATCGCTGCATGTTTCAGAACCGCTGGTCTGATAAACAGTGTAAGGTGTGCTTTGTCCCTCTTGATTCTCTTCTTCCTCCTCCTCGTCCCTATGTGGCTTTTAATTACAACAACATTGAAAGTGTCTCAAGTTCTCATCAACAAGTCCCAAACAATCCATTAAGGAGAAACTATTCCATGAAAATTTGAGAATGATGAGTAAGAGGGACATGTGTCATAAGTGATTGATATGTTTTCTGGTTTTATGTAGCTTCTCATTTTTTGTTTTTTTTTGTTGTTTTATGATTTTCTTTTGTTTTTTTTCTTTACGATTTGTAAGGTGTTGAAACATCATCCATCAGTATCATTAGTGATTTGTTAGTTTTCTTGCACAAGAGACTAAGAAACACATTTGCTTGTTTGCCTTTACATTTGCGTCTAACTCATTCACTCCCCGCCTCTTCCTCGGAGATGCAAATGTAAAGGCAAACAAGCAAATGTGTTTCTTAGTCTCTTATGCAAGAAAACTAGCAAAGCACTTATGATACTGATGGATGATGTTCCAACACCTAACAAACCGAAAAGAAAAAACAAAAGAGAATCATAAAACAACCAAAGCAAAACAAGAAAAGAGAAGCTACATAAAACCAGAAAACAAATCGATCACTTATGACACATGTCCCTCTTATTCATCATTCTCAAATTTCCATGTATTAGTTTCTCCTTGACGCGCAAATGGATTGTTTGGGATTTGTTGGTGAGCACTTGAGACACTTGCAGTGTTGTTGTTGTTATCAAAAGCCACATTAGGATAAGGAGGAGGAAGAAGAGAATCGAGAGGGACAAAACACATCTTACACTGTTTATCAGACCAACGGTTCCGAAACATGCAGCAATCACATAACCATTATTGACAGATGCATTCTCATAACAATCAACCTTAACTTCAGACAAACCATCTTCAAGATTCTTGACAAAGTCATGGAAGTATTTGCCAATTTTTGTTGTGGTTGTTTCCAATTGGTGTATCTCCACCCGAGATGGCTAGATTCATCACCTCTTCTAGAGTCCCTTTGTGATTGAGAAGATTTGTGGTAGCTTATTTCTGCATGTAATCCACATACTGCTTCTTCGCGCTATGGTAATCGGTTATGAAATAGTCAAACACACATCTCCATTTCAGGACGAGCCTACATTGAATGATTAGCACCAATGCTTCTCGTAGAGCCCTAATGTCTCCTTCGGTTAAAACAAAGTCATTTGTTACTCTACTAGAAGTATTGGTGCTAATCATTCAATGCAGGCTCGTCCTGAAATGGTGATGTGTATTTGACTATTTCATAACCGATTACCATAGTCCGAAGAAGCAATATGTGGATTACCTGAAAAAAAAGCTACCACAAATCTTCTCAAGCACAAAGAGACTCTAGAGGATGAATCCAACCATATCAGGTGGAGATATCACTTTCTTCAAGCACAAATTGGAAACAACCACAACAGAAACTGGTAACTACTTCCATGACTTTGTCAAAAATCTTAAAGATGGTTTGCCTAATTTTAAGGTTGATTCTTATGAGAATGCATCGGTCATATACTGGTTATGTGATCGCCGCATGTTTCAGAACCGCTGGTCCGATAAACAGTGTAAGATGTGCTTTGTCCCTCTTGATTCTCTTCTTCCTCCTCCTCGTCCTAATGTGGCTTTTGATTACAAGAACATTGAAAGTGTCTCAAGTGCTCATAAACAAGTCCCAAACAATCCATTTTTGCATCAAGGAGAAACTAAAACATGGACATTTGAGAATGATGAGTAAGAGGGACATGTGTCATAAGTGATTGATTTGTTTTCTGGTTTTATGTAGCTTCTCTTTTCTTGTTTTGCTTTGGTTGTTTTATGATTCTTTTTTGTTTTTTGTTTTTGATTTGTATGGTGTTTAAACATCATCTATCAGTATCATAAGTGCTTTGTTAGTTTTCTTGCACAAGAGACTAAAAATTACATTTGCTTGTTTGCCTTTACATTTGCGTCTAACTCATTCACTCTCCGCCTCTTCCTCGGAGATGTAAATGTAAAGGCAAACAAGCAAATGTGTTTCTTAGTCTCTTCTGCAGGAAAACTAGCAAAGCACTTATGATACTGATGGATGATGTTCAACCACCTACCAAACCGAAAAGAAAAAACAAAAAAGAATCATAAAACAACCAAAGCAAAACAAGAAAAGAGATGCTACATAAAACCGAAACATATCAATCACTTATGCCACATGTCCCTCTTACTCATCATTCTCATATTTCCATGTATTAGTTTCTCCTTGACGCGCAAATGGATTGTTTGAGACTTGTTGATGAGCACTTGAGACACTTGCAGTGTTGTTGTTGTTGTTATCAAAAGCCACATTAGGATGAGGAGGAGGAAGAAGATAATCAAGAGGGACAACGCACATCTTACACTGTTTATCAGACCATCGGTTCTGAAACATGCAGCGGTCACATAACTAGTATGTGACATATGCATTCTCATAAGAATCAACCCTAACTTCAGACAAACCATCTTCAAGATTCTTGACAAAGTCATGGAAGTAGTTACCAGTTTTTGTTGTGGTGGTTTCCAATTGGTGCTTGAAGAAAGTGATATCTTCACCTTATATGGCTAGTGTCATCACCTCTTCTAGAGTCCCTTTGTGATTGAGAAGATTTGTAGTAGCTTATTTCCGTATGTAATCCACATACTGCTTCTTCGCGCTATGGTAATCAGGTGTGAAATAGTCAAACACACAGCTCCATTTTAGGACGAGCCTACATTGAATGATTAGCACCAATGCTTCTCGTAGAGCCCTAATTTCTTCGTCGGTTAAACCGAAGTCATATGTTACTCTACGAGAAGCATTGGTGCTAATCATTCAATGCAGGCTCGTCCTGAAATGGAGATGTGTGTTTGACTATTTAATAACCGATTACCATAGCCCGAAGAAGCTGTATGTGGATTACCTGCGAAAAGCTACCACAAATATTCTCAAACACAAAGGGACTCTAGAGGAGGTGATGAATGCAGCCATCTCAGGTGGATATATCACTTTCTTCAAGCCCAAATTGGAAACCACCATAACGGAAACTGGTAACTACTTCCATGAATTTATCAAGAATCTTATAGATGGTTTGCCTGAAGTTAAGGTTGATTCTTATGAGAATGCATCGGTCATATATTGGTTATGTGATCGCTGCATGTTTCAGAACCGCTGGTCTAATAAACAGTGTAAGATGTGCTTTGTCCCTCTTGATTCTCTTCTTCCTCCTCCTCGCCCTAATGTGGCTTTTGATTACAACAACATTGAAAGTGTCTCAAGTGTTCATCAACAACAAGTCCCAAACAATCCATTTGTGAGTCAAGGAGAAACTAATACATAGAAATTTGAGAATGATGGGTAAGAGGGACATGTGTCATAAGTGATTGATCTGTTTTCTAATTTTATGTAGCTTCTCCTTTCTTATTTTGCTTTGGTTGTTTTATAATTCTCTTTTGTTTTTTTTTTTTCGGTTTGTTAGGTGTTGAAACATTATCCATCAGTATCATAAGTGCTTTGCTAGTTTTATTGTAGAAGAGACTAAGAAACACATTTGCTTGTTTGCCTTTATATTTACATCTCATAGGAAGAGGCTGAGAGTGAATGAGTTAGACGCAAATGTAAAGGCAAACAAGCAAATGTGTTTCTTAGTCTCTTGTGCAATAAAACTAACAAAGCATTTATGATACTGATAGATGATGTTTCAACACCTTACAAATCGAAAAGAAAAAACAAAAGAGAATCATAAAACAACCAAAGCAAAACAAGAAAAGAGAAGCTACATAAAACCAGAAAACATATCAATTACTTAAGACAAATGTCCCTCTCAAATTTCTATGGATTAGTTTCTCCTTGATGCACAAATGGATTGTTTGGGACTTGTTGATGAGAACTTGAGACACTTGCAGTGTTATTGAAAGGACCGCATTTTTTTTTTTTGCATATAATAATTAAACAATAATAAACAATCATAATTAATTAAATTATTACACACTAATAATTTAAACATCTCAAGAACTACAAGTTCTACAACAACAAAAGGCAACAGCCCCGAGTCCTAATCATCCCTTCTTCGCCGCCTCGATTCCACGATCACGCCACATCTTTACCTGCATCGACAAAAGTGATGCATCAACATTTGGCTAACCAAATGCTGAGTGAGATTGATCATCCCAACAACCGGCCACCAATTAACAATCAACAATAACAACATCAATTATTAATTACAACATTCATCACAAAAGCGACCGGTATCGATCGATACCCCCATGGTGTCGATCGATGCCCAAACAACACGCGTCACCCGACAAGGGCCTAGTATCGATCGACACCCAAACACAACCCTAGTATCGATCGATACAACACATTCGAGTCTATCCACAAGAGACTCGTATCGATCGATACTCATCTAGTATCGGTCGATACCCACGAGACCTAACACATGAATCGTCCATACAAACCACCAAACCACCAATCAAGCTTAACAAGGAATCACACAAGCTTAACTGATCACCTTTGGTCACAACTCACCTTAAAACGGCTGAAATGAGCTCTAAAACGACCTCCCAACTCAAGATCGATCTCCCTCACTTCTTGCCCAAAACCAAGGTCTCCAACCTCTCCTCCGAGCTCCTCACCAAGCTCAAACTCCTTCGATCTCGCAAGATCTAAACTTCGCAAAGCTTCTTCTCTCTTTCTCGACCTTTCTCGACCTTCCTCGACCTTTCTATGGTCTTATCTTCCAAAAGGTATCCTTTTATACTCGAAAGAAGAAAGAGAAGAAGACGACAAGGGGAAAAACCCGGCTGGTATCGATCGATACTGGCCGGTATCGATCGATACTGGCCCCAAAACCGCCCTAATTGATTATTTTCACTCCAATAATCAATTCTTCCGGAACCACGGGCGCTACAGTTATTATTACCGAAAGCCACATTAGGATGAGGAGGACGAAGAAGAGAATCAGGAAGGACAAAGCACATCTTACACTGTTTATCAGAACAATGGTTTTGAAACATGCAGCGATCACATAACCATTATCTGACTGATGCATTATCATAAGAATCAACCTTAACTTCAGACAAACCATCTTCAAGATTCTTGACAAAGTAATGGAAGTAGTTACTAGTTTTTGTTATGGTGGTTTCCAATTGGTGTTTGAAGAAAGTGATATCTCCACCTTAGATGGCTAGATTCATCACCTCCTCTAGAGTCCCTTTGTCATTGAGAAGATTTGTGGTAGCTTATTTCCGCATGCAATCAACATACTGCTTCTTCGCGCTATGATAATCGGTTATGAAATAGTCAAACACACATCTCCATTTCAGGACGAGCCTGCATTGAATGATTAGCACCAATGCTTCTCGTAGAGCCCTAATGTCTCCGTTTGTTAAACTGATGTCATCTGTTACTCTACGAGAAGTATTGGTGCTAATCATTCAATGCAGGCTCTTTCTGAAATGGAGATATGTGTTTTACTATTTTATAACCGATTATCATAGCTCGAATAAGTAGTATGTGGATTACCTGCGAAAAGAAGCTACCACAAATCTTCTCAAGCACAAAGGGACAATAGAGGAAGTGATGAATCCAGCTATCTCAAGTGGAGATATCACTTTCTTCAAGCACAAATTGGAAACCACCACAACAGAAACTGCTAACTACTTCCATGACTTTGTCAAGAATCTTAAAGATGGTTTGCCTGAAGTTAAGGTTTATTCTTATGAGAATGCATCGGTCATATACTGGTTATGTGATCGCCGCATGTTTAAGAACCGCTGGTCCGATAAACAGTGTAAGATGTGCTTTGTCCCTCTTGATTTACTTTTACATGCAGCGATCACATAACCAGTATATGACCGATGCATTTTCATAAGAATCAACCTTAACTTCAGGCAAACCATCTTCAAGATTCTTGACATGCAGCGATCACATAACCAGCAACATGTAGTTGTTATCAAAAGCCACATTAGGATGAGGAGGAGGAAGAAGAGAATCAAGAGGGACAAAGCACATCTTACACTGTTTATAAGACCAACGGTTTTGAAACATGCATCAATCACATAACCAGCATCTGACCGATGCATTCTCATAAGAATTAACCTTAAATTTAGGCAAACCATCAACATTCTTGACAAAGTCATGGAAGTAGTTACCAGTTTTTGTTGTGGTGGTTTCCAATTGGTGTTTGAAGAAAGTGATATATCCACCTGAAATGGCTAGATTCATCACTTCCTCTAGAGTCCCTTTGTGATTGAGAAGATTTGTGGTAGCTTACTTTTGCATGTAATCCACATACTGCGCTATGGTAATCGGTTATGAAATAGTTAAACACACAGCTCCATTTCAGGACGAGCCTGCATTAAATGATTAGCACCAATGCTCTTCGTAGAGCCCTAATGTCTCTGTTGGTTAAATTGAAATCATCTGTTACTCTCAGAATGCCATTCTCCTCCATGGCTTTTAAATCAGACTTGGATTTCTCCAAGTCTTCATGAGCTGACTCCCACATACTTAAGTAATGAGTTTGAGTGCACGTATTTGAAGAATCCGCCTTTTCATGGTTTTTTTTAGGGAAAATCGCATTTTTAACCTCCACGGATGTAAAAGGTAGCACTTTAAACCTTGAGAGTTTTACACTATCATTTTAAACTTTCAAGGTAACAAAACTAACATTTCAAACCCTCAATCTGGCAAATTTGTTCGCGCCGTCAAAAGTTTAAACGGAACAGTTAACTTCATTAACGGAATAGTTAACTCTGTTAAATTTAATTAAAACATGTTATATTTTATTATATTTGAAATTGCAAAAAAAAAAAAAAAAAAAAAATTCCCAAATCGATTTTGGGGATTTAGGGTTCCTGAGAGAGTGAAACCCAGAAATTGGGACATGTTGCAAAATGGAGAAGAGGCAACTGGTCTATTGTGGTTAAAAGGAGAGAGCCCTGCTGCGATGATGAATAAGAGCTGTGTTGGCCGACAAAAAAAAAAGGGTTCGTCGATTCCTCCTTGTAATCGTCTATTAAACACACGATGGCATGATGCTTTGAGAGTTATGGGGTTCGCGTAATCGAGGATGAGAAGCTTCTGTGTTTGTCCCGAAATCGAAGAGAAGGAGGAGGAGAGACTTTGTTCTCGATCGATGATCTCGCCATTGTTCCTAGGTAGTGTTTTGATTTCTTTCTTTGTGAACTTGTCATAGTGTTCTTCATTATTCTAATTGTCGAAATCATGATGTTCTCTTTCTCTGTAATTTCCGAAAGCACAACTGTGGAAATCATAGGTAATTCTTATCTCTATCTCAAAAAATCTGCTACTATATAAAATGTTTCTTCTCAAATCAGACACCAAAGAGAATCCAAACCCAGAAGACTGATAATTTTAAACCCATAATTTCTGCGATTCAAATTCGAGTTGTGTCAATCAAAGGTCTAAAAAAAAAAAACTTAGAAATTGGATAAGAAGCAAAAAAAACTGAGAAATTTAACAGAGTTAACTATTCCGTTAATGGAGTTAACTATTCCGTTTAAAATTTTGATGGCACGAACAAATTTGCCATATTGAGGGTTTGAATTGTTAGTTTTGTTACCTTGAAAGTTTAAAGTGATAGTATAAAACTCTCAAGGTTTAAAGTGCTACATTTTACATCCGTGGAGGTTAAAAATGCGATTTTCCCGGTTTTTTTTATGGTGGAACAACGACTTCAACATACTTCCATTTCATGGTGTGCTCTTCTTCTGATCGAAAGCAGCGCCAACAAAAGCTATAACTGCTTGCATAACAGTGAAACATAAATAAGTCTTGATTTAACAAAACTGATTTTAATAGAGAGAGAGAGTGTGTGAGAGAGAGAGAGAGAGAGGCGAACCTGCATATACAAGTTATAAATCAGGGTCACCATTTAGCTGCACATGACTGTTGCAGCGAGGACAACATTTGGTATTTTTAGCGACCCAAGCAACGCTCTTTAGTTCATCCAAGACCTGATTCAACCAAAAAGAATCTTTGTTGCAAGTCACGAGTCGTTGTGACGGGAGCTGGCAATTCCAACAGAATGTGTGACCACACAAACACACCACACCCAAATCAAGACAAGACTCACCATCTTCTAATACATCCTCATAAAGCTCGATGGCGAAGTCCTAGCCCAGCCCATGACACCTTTAAATCCATTAAACATCATACAAATGCTTAGATAATATATTAAAAATCATATAAAAATCATGTAAAATATATGTATATCAACTCCCCCAGACTTAGCTTTTACTTTCTTCAAGCAAACAAGGAAACTAAAAAGAGAAAAGAGGTTTGAAAACATGTGAACTTACATATCCTTTGGAACACCTTGCTGACCATAATATTCATGAGTCACTAACAACAATATCGACATTAGTTAAGCACTTCTACATACTGAACCAAGAGCTAAGCAATCGTCCAAAATTTCCGTCCAGCTGCCACGTGCATTCATGCCGGGACGAAACCACGTCCGACGAGACTTAACTGTGACCCATGTTTTGTTCCGTATTAGGAAAAGGGTCCCGAAGAGGGTCTAAAACTCAAAATTTTGGCATCGTAAATCGCACCCATGGTCTTAAGACCATCGGGCACGCCGCAGATCACTCTCGGGGCTTTCTGAAAAGGTCAAGACGGAGGCGTGTATCCACACGGTCTACGATTGGCGTCGTTCCGAAGATGCGACGTTTTACGAATGAAAAAAGAAAAAAAACAATAACAATTGGAAAAAAAGAGGGATGCAACACGAGGACTTCCTGGGAGGTCACCCATCCTAGTACTACTCTCGCCCAAGCACGCTTGATACATGCGTTTTTCCGTCCAAAATTTCCTTTGCTAATTTATGTAGTATCTAGGGCATGTGGTCTCATCGAAGGAATATCCATCAAAGAACATGTAGACTCTTTCCTTTTCAAGTCCATGCTGACCAATACAGTCTTTTCCCACTTTCCGGTTTCATTCATCTCTTCTTCGGATCGATTTCTTTTTTATCGTGCTTTTACGAGATCAAGGTTTCCATGAGACACAAGCACTGATTGTGGTTGCCACTGAATTCTCGGTTCACTTTTTTGGACAAGTTTCCGTGAGATGTGAGTACTGATGGTGTTTGCCACCGAATCCCCGGTTCACTTCTTTCGACACGCTTCCGTGAGACACATGTACTGATGGTGTTTGCCACCGAGTCTCCAGTTCACTTCCATGCCACTCATTTCTTTTTCCTTTTGCATTGAAGTTCTTAATTGAAGGGAAGAGGGAGGGAAACCGTAATTTTCAAGTAGACTTGTCTTGTCAGGTCTGAATGAGGAATCTTGCTCGATGCATACCAAACCCCAAGAGATGCCATTAAATTTCATTTAGTGTGGAGTCAGCGCTGCATCTTTCATATCCTCAAGAGATGTGATTGTCTTGGTAGGTTGATCCACTTATGGCCTTTTCGTTCAGGCAAATCTGCAGTCAATGACTGCCATCATGGTCACTAGATAATTAGTACAACTTGGTTAGTACCTAGAAAATCTCATTGTTTCCGACTAAATTTTGAGTCAATAAAATGACTCGGGAAAAACAAAAATATTAAGACAAAACGAAAAACGTATTAGTAAACGACATAACCCCCTCATACTTACCTTGCTCCATCCGAGTGTGAAAGCAAATCAAATTAAGGGATAAATAAAATAGAAAAGAAGTAAAATAGATAAAGATAGAAAGATTTTACCGTGGTTGGACAAAACGTCATAAACGTCTGGTTTTCGGCTTACCGAGGATAAGGTTCTCGACCAATTTAATATTTATATCTAACCAAGGGTAAAGTGGCTCGACAAAAGTTTTTCTTAGGTATGATTGGTCTGTGAATCTTCACTTCGGCGTGGTATATGGTCGAGAATGGTTGATATGGTCAACCATAAGGTGGGCGTTCGATTAGGGCTTAATCCGTGAAGAATTTCACTAACCATACTAAAAATATGTCGACCAACAATAAGTTTTATGGTAGGTGATAAAGTTTAAGAGCAGTTGGATGTACTGTTTGGTGGTTGGTCGGTAAATGGGCTCTTCGGGTGGTCGGTTAGACGGTTCGTGAAGGTCCTTGTGTTCTTTTTCAATTTGGCTCGACCAGCTTGACTTCTAATCTAGCAAGAACGATGTGTTGACTCTTATGGTTCATCACCATTGTTATACTCCTCTGCGTCACGTCTTTCGTAAGCATCTCCATGAAATGGCTTTGGATATCTCCTTAGACGATTTGGATTGTGCATCCACAACAAAATGTCTAGCTACATATCATGTCAAGCATTCAAAAATCCTTGCAAAACACTTGTAATCATTTGTTAATGTGCTCTTGAAACAAGCTCTCAAATGATGAGTATCGAGTTCTAAATCCAAGAGAGCTTAAGATAAAGCATAAGAAAATAATTGAATCTTAA
This sequence comes from Eutrema yunnanense, assembly GCA_002933935.1. NCBI lineage: Eukaryota > Viridiplantae > Streptophyta > Magnoliopsida > Brassicales > Brassicaceae > Eutrema > Eutrema yunnanense. Next base: position 796,593 of record PKML01000365.1, read on the forward strand.
TGATGTTAAAACAATCCAATTTAAGTAAAAACAAATGAAAAAAAATAATGATTTGTTTCTAAGTTGTGCCATTCATTCATTAAAAACAAATTTGATGAACTAAAACAACCAAATTCAAAGTACAAAGTTCTTATCGACAAACAATTTTCATAAAGAAGTTATCGAGAAATACAAAAAAAATCATAAGAATGCACTGAAAATATTGTGTTTGGTTAATGTCAATTGTGAATTTTCGTTTAAATATGGGTTTTGAATGAAACCAAGAAGGAGTCGAACTTACCTTCAAAAAGTTTGTTATGGATCTCGACCAAAGAGATTGGCGTGTTTATGATGCCCTTAGCTTGTTATGTGCAGGTGCTCCAACCTTGGGTGCATCATAACATGGCCTAAAAATTCTTCCACCGATCAGTTTTGGTGTAAAATAAGGTAGAAAAACATGGTGGCGAAGCTCAGGGTGAAGACATTGGGTGAAAATCTCGCCCAATGGAATACCAGTTAATGCGCCTCAAAATTGCCCCAGTACCGGGTGGGAGAATTTTGCCGGGATTTTGGTCGAGGTTGCGCCCCTAAGTGGGAAGTGAGATGTGCCCAGGATCGGTCGCGTGAAGGAAAAGCTCCGGGCCGATCCTCCATGACCCGAGCTTGTTCCATCGGTCCATGGCTCCTTCTCTAGGCAGATGTTGGCGCCCCATGTCGCACCTCTGTTTTGGTCCTTCCTTATTAGCCATCTAAAAATGATTTTTATCTATTTTTATAAAATTTTAAAAATTCTGAAAAACTTGGGTGAATAAAAATTTAAGTAAATAATAAATTGTGGGTTGCCTCCCACACATCGCTTGTTTTAAGTCTTATATCTCAACTCCTTGTGTGTTCTAGTTTGATGATGGATCTAAGAGGCTCGTGTCACCCATAGCACATGGGAAAGCCGGGAGATGCTGCTAGGTAGAAGGTCTCTTTGTCGATGTTTGAAAGACACATCCTCCTATTTGGGAAATCCATAATAGCTTCCACTATTTCTAAGAAATGTATTCCGAGAAGCAAAGGCTCATCTTGCAAACCATGCATCTTCGCTACTTGAAAATCGACCTGAACGATGCAATTCCCAAACTTGAGAGGAAGATTCTCAATCATGCCAACTGTGGTGGTAGTTGAACCATCTGCATGTCCAATGCTCAAACTTGAAGGCTTCATGGTGTTGATTCTCAAACGCCTTGCAATTGATTCCGACATAAGGTTCACACCGGCTCCCAAATCGCATAGAGAATTGTTGAAGTAGGAACCCGAATTCTCACACGATATGATGAAGCAACATGGTTCTTCGAGCTTGTGCAAGGTCCTAGTCTTCGACAATGTTTCCCTAGCTTTTTCAAACAAGTCTTTGATCTCATACTTCTCCTCTTTGCTATACCAAAAGAGTTCCCTCATTTCGGGGTATTTCTTCCAAGCTTGAGCAAACAAGATATGAGCTCGAATTTTCTTCACCATTGAGTGGAAATCATCTAGCGTCTCCTTGCTTATTGAGCAAATTTCCCAATCCTCATGTTCAAAAGGTTGTCTCCGACCAGCAATTAGAGTTCCCTCGCGTAGTCTTTTGCCACATGTCTTTCTCGTCGGCAGACATGTCAGAGTACTTCTCGTGTGGTTTGTACAACATGTTTTAGAGCATCCGAAAAATCGCATTTGTGATCTCATTCGGCAACTTAAACCTATAAACATTTTAAACAAAAATTACGTTAAGATTTTGAATCCAAAAACTTTGGATTGATCGATAGTCGGTCTAGAAAGTGTGCGCGGTAGGGGATCTTTCGATCCAGATTTTTTTGATCGATCAATCCGATCTTGTACAATAATCTATCGGAAATCCGTCAGAAATTTCCGACGGATTTCTAACATATGTTACTTAGCATTTTTTTTTTGGGTTTTCAGAATGGATTACACTTAAGTACATCAAATGTATAAGTTTATAAAACTTCCACATAACTAATTCATTCCACATAACAAATATCTAGTACAAGTATGAATCTGATGATGAGTAATATGCTTCTCCTGAACCGGAAGTTTCTCCAAATTCGTCAATTTCTTCCTCTGAATCTTCAAATACCCGATCGTCTACATGTATGGTGAAATCAAAAACAAGGTCTACCTCAAGGGAATGCTTTATTGAACTCAAACCTACAGAGCTTTGTTGGAGGGGTTCATGATCGGAAATCCCATGAGCCCTACCTCTCGGGTTTATCGATGTGACTGTAATCTTCGGGTCTTGCTTGTTTATCACTCGAGGTTAGGGAATATAGCATACCTACACCATGTAATAAAGTCATATACAAATTTAACCACGGAATGCAAAAATACTAACAAATAAACGTAAAAGGAAAAAACAAACATGGTGTGCTTGTGAAGCAAGTACGAATGACTCGTATTTCTGGAGTCGCCTTTGCTATATAATGATGTAAAACCAAATTGGTCGTGTCGCACACCGCTTCCTACGAATGGGTCGTTCCAGTTGCATAAAAATGCAAGGCATCTCAAACCGAGCATTCCTGGGTAATGAACATCGAAAAACTCTTGTACGACACCATAGTACACAAGATCTTTGGACTGGGTAGATACACCGTAATCTAAAGTTGTCGCACTCCTATCATCCCGAAGAATCTTAAAAGCGTACCCTAGTGTGCTATACATCACATGTGACTGCACGGTTGCTAGTGGAAAGCGCACAATTTCTTCTAACCACGTGGAAAATCTTTGTCTGTTAGCCTTCACAAATAAAATCAAAAGGTGTCAAATAAATCATTCATTATATATGATAGTTAAAACAAGGCAATTAAAACACTTACATAATCTCTTAACCAACATCCGAACTCATCCTGTTTGAGCTCGATTAGCTCGTCTTCTATCTTGTTTGGAAATGCAAAACGTTTGTATGTCATATACATCATGTGAGATTCAAGTGATCATCACGTAAACATATATATAATCAAGGACCCAACAAATAATTAATAATTTGGTTCAATATGATACCTCTCATATTCATCAACTCCGCCGCAGTTTGTGAGAATATACATATGCAATTTCTCTCGCTCGCTCATGTGTTGAAAGTCTCTGCTTCTTCCCTTTTCTACTAAGCCGTCCAATCTCTAAGAATATATGAGGAACATCGACCGGATAGAAAGGTATTACGCTTCCATCATCATGTTGAGCTGGTCTACGACTCTTCGTTTTGATTTATGGTGGATAGTAAAACTCGGCAAAATATGAGGTTTCTCCATTGATGCTCTGTGCGACAATAGAACCCTCCACTTTGCTCAAATTTTTCACCTTTTTCTTTAGATGAAATATATACCGTTTGAAAGGATACATCCAACGGTACTGAATCGGGCCCCCCCAAGCTCTGCTTCTCGAGGGAGGTGAATTGTTAGATGTTCCATAACATCAAAGAAGGAAGGCGGAAATATCTTCTCCAAGTTGCAAAGGATTACGGGTATATTATTCGCAAGGTTGTGGATACCGTCTAATCTAAGAGAACGTAAACATATATCTCAAAAAAGGCACCAATCCTTGCATAATATGCATAACAAATGAATAAATAAATACTAAAGTATTGTGTAAAGTATTTAAAAATTAATTTAATGATTGTACCTACAATTGCTTCGTGGACATTACGTAGTAGAAAACAGGCAAAGGCAAATGGAAGGAGGCGCTGCTTCACAACATGGCAATCATGACTCTTCATCCTAGTAAACTTCCCTTCTCCATGGTCAACGCAGTTCCAAAGGTTAGATGCGTATCCGTCCGGGACTCTAACACTATCGGAAATCCAGTTAAAAACTCGGCCTTTGAAGGTTCATCCAACCGAAAAATCGGGACCAGAGGCTTCCCGTTCCCTGTCACATGTAGTGTTCTATGAGAACAAATGTCTGGCAAGTCCAATCTAGACTTCAGATTATCCTTTGTCTTCCCTTGGACATTGAGAACGGTGTTCATAATGTTGTCAAAACATTCTTCGCAATGTGCATGACATCCATATTATGCCTCAAAAGATAATATTTCCAATTAGGCAAATCCCAGAAAATACTCATCTTGTGCCAATTATGTACGTTGCCACAACCATCAACAGGATGATGCCCTTTACCACCACAATCAACGGTCCTCTCTGCACCAAAATATTTGAACTGAGTCAACAAATAGAGTCCATCTAACTCAGGAGGTGGATAATCAAATACTTTCCGGTTCTTCGTAAACAATGTGGTGCTCCGACGATAAGGATGATCGCTTGGTAGGAATCGCCTATGAAAATCAAACCAAGACGTTTTGCGTTCGTGCTTCAATTGGAACACATATATGTTATCTTGACAGTACGGGTACGATAACCTTCCATGCGTTGTCCATCCTGATAACATGTTATATGCTGGAAAATTGCTAATGGTCTACATAAGTACCGACCGTATGACGAAATTATGCTGACAATAAACATCAAACGCCTCAACACCTTGGTCCCATAACATTCGCAGCTCATAAATCAATGGCTGTAAAAACACATCAAATGATCTCTTCGGATGCTCTGGTTTAGGAACAAGAATGCAAAGGAACAAGAAATCCCGTCTCATGCACAAAGATGTCGGCAAATTGTAAGGTGTTACAATTACTGGCCACAAAGAATATTGCATGATGTGCTTCCCAAACGGGTCAAAACCATCGGTACATAATCCAAGGTATACGTTCCTCGCCTCATACGCAAAATTGGGATACATTGATTGAAAATGTTTCCATGCTCATGCGTCTGACGGATGAGTGATTTCTCCATCCATTGTATGCTCTGCATGCCATCTCATTGCTCCCGTTGTGCACTCTGACTGATATAACCGCTTCAATCTCTCTGTTAACGGCAAATACTATATCCATTTATATGGCACTGACACTCGTCCATATGTTTCCTTATACCGAGGTTTCCGATAAAAACGGCATGTCGAACGGTCTGCGTCCTCTCTCCAATAGAGCATACAGTTGTCGATGCATACATATATCATCTGATACGGCAATCCTAGACCAGCAACAAGTTTCTGTATCTCAAAGTAGGATGCCGGTGCAAGATTATCTTCTGGCAAAATGTCTTTCACAAAATCAGTGATTGCATCGACGCACTCCTCACTCAAATTGAAATCCGTATTTATACCCATCATCCTAGTTGCAGTTGATAAAGGGGAATGTCCACCTCTACACCCATCATATAACGGATGTTTAGCAGCATCTAACATATCAAATAAACTCCGAGCTTCTAAGTTAGGTTCTTCTCCTCTATCTCCATACTCAGCAACTGATGGTATACTTTCACGAAATGCATCGTCCACCATCTGAACATGACCTACAGTACTTTATACTTCCATTACAGGTTCTTCTAAGCTAGTGTTATCCTCAATATATTGTTCACTAGTACTATCATAATTATCCACCATGTTATCACTTTCTCCATGATAATACCAAATCTTGTAATCCGGAACAAACTCATGACAATACATATGTGACCATACTTCATCTATCACGATTAATCTACGATTCTGACATTTCGTACAAGGGCAGTAGATTTTACCGGTTTTTATCTCTCTCTTTCTTTGAATTCCTCTGTAACTAGGCCCGTCTCCGGAATTTGACGAGGATTGTCCATCCATAATCGAAAAATAATTATAGAGATCTGAAGAAGACATTTTGGTAAGAGAGTAGAAGAGAGTTTTTTTTGTAATTAAAATGAATGAAAGAAGGGGTGGAAACATTTTTATAGAAAAATTTTGCGGGATTTCCGACGGATTTAACGGCTATATTCAAATGGCTACCGGCAATTTTCAAACGGCTAAGTAACATCTATATTCTTTCAAACGACTACAATATCTGTCAGAAATCCGTCGAAATATTTCGTCATCGGTAAACAGCAGCATTGCAGACAAGAACATCGAGCGGCCGTTCTGTTCTCCTGAAATTATCAACGAACTGCTTCACGCTTTCGAGCGAAGCAAGATCAAGATGCATCACTGTGTAATCCTCGTGATGCATCTTGATCTTGCTTCGCTCGAAAGCGTGAAGCAGTTCGTCAGAACTTCGTCAGAATTCCGTCAAAAAACCGTCAAAATTTACCTATGAAATTATTGCCGTCGGAAAATCCGTCGGAAATATCCATGTTTTCTTGTAGTGGATTAGGTATCCAAGCACAGAACGCTAACTCTATGATGAATACCTCACAAGCTTTAGCAGAAACGACAGGAGTGTCCGAGCTAACCATCTAAAAAACATTCCTATATCACTCGGTAAAAAATTCTCAGTATGAGATCAGTTGAACAATAAAATCAATAACATGTTCTAAATCCAAGCAAACAATAGTTTTATTATAACGAAAATGTGAGAAACTCCATGTCTAGCCAACAGAAATTAAAGGATTTTATCGCAAGAGACAATTTCCGTCATTTCCAATACCTTGACTCGAGGATCAGATTTCTTTACTCGAGGATCAGATTTATTTACTCTTTTGATCCTATCCAATGGTAACCTATCACTGCGGACATTGAACCCTATGATTCACCAAAACAAGCCAAAGAGTTAAAGTAAGCATAAGCGAAATAAAATAATAAAAATATATTTTTTTTAAATTAACAATCACGTATTCTATTAAAATATGAGTCTTTGATTGGTTACTCGATCTAGAGGAAAAGAGTCACATCCCTTTTCCAAGCCCAAAAAAATCTCCAGATTTTGCTGTAGTGTATTCATCTGTCCATAACAAAGTTTTTCCCCCACAACCGTCGTATTGACTCTCACAACCGTCGTATTGACCGTCGTAACGGTTAAACGATAAGCTCATTGTAAGCACAAATGAACAGAATCGCAACCCATGAGATGAGAGAAAGTAACCAGAACTTATGAAAGATGTAGAGAAGTCTGAAAACTAAAGAAAGTTTAGAGACTCATAGAGAGAGAAAGTAGAGAGAGGTTTTAAGGGAAATTATGAGATGATATTTCACAAGGGGGTACACACATATTTATAGTGGAGGTATAGTGCGCTGACATAAGCGCTTACCTCATTATTTAGGCGATTACATCATCGCTTACATCACACACATAATTGCGATTACATCATCGCCTACATCACACATATTATACATTATTTAGGCGATTACATCATCGCTTACATCACACACATAATTATACATAATTAGATCATTAAGAAAAGTCTTAATGATCTATTTCGAACTCGATGATATGTTCTTCGCAGCAACCGTAATAGTCATATGGACACTTGTATTCGATTTCTGGTTCAACGAAATCATCCAGTGGCTCGTCTTTGTTTAAACCGAACCTTTTTCCGATCTCGTCAATATTCATCGAATCGTCTGGTGACTGTGCATCTTAGAAATGCTCTGGCGGGTCTGTCGCTGGCGGTGGTTCTGGTATCATTTTATGTTGAATTAGCTTCGGGGCTGGCATGCTTTCGAAGAACTGAAGATCTTCGTCTAGACTCATCTGATAGTCAATCGGATAGTAGCTCCAGTTTAGGTTGAACGGAATGGGGAACGTCTGTGTAGCACTGTTGAGGCGAAATGCATGTTTCTGGAATTCTTCAAACCCTTTGTTCTCATAGACGTTGAAGTCTGGCCTACCTCCTCAGCTTGCTGCTCCAGGTACTTAATGGCGCGAACCAAGTTAAAAACGTAGAAAGGCAGTCTATATGTCCTTGTCGCGAGTTGACGAATTGGTATAGCCAATGTATGTCGAAGGAGATGCCAATGCTGTACACTGAGCATATATACCAAAGGAAACAGAGGACTTCTTCTGGCATATCAGTGCTCTCGATTCTGTAGAGATGAGCGAACGGAAGGTCCGGATGGATTCCTAATCAGTGCTCTCGATTCTGTAGAGATGACGCCATATTTCGATAGGATAACCGATTGGTATCGGAAGATCCTTTCTTTGAGATGCTCGTGAATGATCTTCATGTTGAATAGTTGATGAGCATCTTCAGGCATGTTTGCACCGAAATCGTAACATTCTCTATTAGATGCGGAGGAGCTTGCCATCATTTGAATTTCCTTTAGTGGATTTCTGCTAAGCATGTCCGCGAGAATGTTTTTTGAGCCCTTTAAAAACCATTCGCTCCACCGAAGTAACTGTATGAGAATGAGATGCGCTTGCTGGGTATGTCCATAATCGCACCAACTGTAGCCATGAACGGTCTTCCGAGAATCAACTGCGTACGAGATTTTGCATTCATCTCTACAACCTGAAAATCAGTAGGAACCAGGCAATCTCCTATTGTGATCATCAAATCAGTAATCGCCCCATATGGAAGAGAGGTGGTATCGTTTGCGAACGTGATAGATGTCTTTGGAGGTTGAATATCAGCTCCCAATCTCTCTGCGATTGCCCTGGACATGACATTGACGCATGCTCCTGAGTCAACGAGAGACTCTTTGAATTCGACTCCAGAGATAGAGCATGGAACTGAGAAGATCCTTGGGTCTTCTCTCTTAGTCAACTGTCTTAGTGGAGGTGTAGGTGTAGCTCTAGCTTTAATGAAGAGTGCCTTGATCTCTTCCTCGGTTTCTCTGCAATCCTTGAAGTGACTCAGCAGAGGCCAATCCTCTAGAGCTTCTTCAAAAGTGAACGAGTGGGGAATCCTTCATACCCTTTTCTCAAAGCCACGCAGGCTCTTTGGAGTGATAGGATCTCTGAGATGTTTAGGAACAGGATTCACTTTCTTGGGTTTGCGAGCTCTTTTCTCAGCTCGTTCCTTAGCTCTCGCTTCCTGACACTCCGTTTCATAGTCTTCCCAAAATTGGGCGATATTGAATCGTGCTGCTACTACTTAAGGCTACTCAGTCGAAATCTCATGTGTTTTCACAGTTTCTGGCTCGATCTGCGAGGGATATCGATCGACACCAGGTAGGGTATCGATCGATACTGCCGCTTGTGAATCGTTCTTGACAGATACATCGTCATCAGAAAGAAGCTTCACGTTTGGGTTATCCAGCAAATACCTTAATCTAGTCAGCTTAGGAACTATAGGATAAGGCATCCTGGGTATATACACTCGTTATGCAACTACCTTAGGTGCCACAGTCGAAGTCTCAGTTGTCTCCTCAGAAATCGCCTCAGTATCGACCGATACCAATGGGGTATCGATCGATACACGGGTTTTTGAAGTATCCCGTTTCAGAATTGTAACCGGCATCGATCGACACCTGGGGTATCGATCGATGCTCTGGCGATTTCAGGTTCCTCATCGAAATTTCCTGCACTCGAGATGATGGCATTGACGTGTGCGTCGTGTGGATGAACTGCCTTTCCCTTGGAGTTTGCAGCAGACTGAGCCACTTGCGTTGCCAGCATCCTATGACTGGTATTGAGAGCTTCGATTTTTCCCATTCAGATCAGAGTACAGATGGTCAAGCTTCCCATTGAAATCCACTTGCAACTTCTGATGTCCCAGAAGAATCTGTTCCATCATGGATTTCATCTCGTTGTCTGTGGACTTTGGAGGAACGGGCTGGTACGAAGAGTTCCCGTAATTGCGAGTGTTGTTGCTGAAGTTCCTGTTGTTGTTGTACCCAAATTGTTGACCCTGAAATCCAGAACCACCAACGTAGTTACAATCCTCCACTTCATCCTCAGCAGCAAAGTGGACAGCTTTCTGATTCTTCCCGATAAGGAAATCTAGCTTGGCTTGAACTTCAGCCATCTGCGATGCATCAATTCCTCCAGCTTGCTTCTTCCGCTCGGAATCAGCATTCTTGGGGCTATTACTAGACGCCAAGTTCTCAATTAGCACGACTGCATCGTCTGGATACCTAGTGTTGAAATTTCCATTACTCGCAGTATCCAGGGCCATCTGGTATCTCCAATCGATCCCTCTGTAGAAGGTGCTCAGCAGCTGAACTTGATTGAACCCATGGTGCGGACAATCCCTCTGATAAGACTTGAAACGAATCCAAGCAGCCTTGAGTCCCTCTGTTGGTCCTTGAGAAAACTGGGAAATCTTGTTCCTGAGCTCTTCAGATCTCGCATCATCGTAGAAGTTGCATAGGAATGCTCTCTTCGTCTCATCCCATGTAGTTAGAGAATCAGGAGCTAACTGCTTCAGCCAATAAGCAGCATCTCTACCAAGAGAGTACGGGAAGAGTTTGCAGAACAGGAATTCGTTGGGTACTCCATTGTACTTCATCCCAGTGACCAAATCCTCGAACCTCTCGATATGATCCATGGGGTGCTCATGAGGTAGACCATGGAATGGGTTCTGAATTACGAGATCGTAGTACGCAGGCTTCAGCTCGAAGTCGTTCCTCTGAAAAGTTCGGATGCGAATCGCAGACCGATTGGCATAGAACTGATCAGGCCTGTTGTGCTCAGCAAGTGTTCTACCTCGATCACCTGCAGCATACCCAACGTTGGCGCGCCCAGCTGGCGCGACAATCTCAAAAACAGGAGCAGGGACAACGATGTTTCCAGCTTCATCAAGCCGCTGCCCTCTCTCATTACACACATGACCCTCTTGGTCTCTCAGAATTACAGCTTCATCAGCTCTTAAAACCACTGGGTTGTTCATCCCTGATGTTTGCTTGGTCTTTCTGTTTGTGCGTTCCACAAGTGCTAGCTGTTCCAGTGACAGTTCAACTAGCTGTGTGCTCTTGTTGCTTCTAGTTTCACGAACAGGCATACACCTGCAAACAAAACACTAGGCAAAGCACGTAAGTAACCAGAAAAAAATACGTTGAGTATCGATCGATACCAAGTGGTGTCGATCGATACGAACAAAAGAAGACGACGAGTATCGACCGATACTACAGAGTATCGATCGATACCGACGAACTTAGTCGAAATCCTCAAACTAAAATCTAATGGCGAATTGAGTCCCCGACAACAGCGCCAAAATTGATATGCCCAATTTTGTACCCTAACAGTACTAAAGCAGTAGTTGTAATATAGCTAGGGGTCGAACCACAAAAGACTCACAGAAACACGCAATAGATTATATAGTTGAGAATCAAGCTAAGCCAAACAATTGTAATTAAAAACAATGCAGGAATTAAAAGAGTTGTATTCAATCAGGAAAATATAGGCCCAGGGTTTTCTCAGGAATTCAATGAATGCAGATAAACTAACTAACAGGATTCAGATTTAGCGCAGTTCTTGAACTCAAATCACTAAAGTATAATTAACCAACTGTCGTTGCGAGAATTATCTAAATCTAAATCCTAGGAATTCCAAATTTCTTTGCGAATCCTAAAGTCTAAATCAACTTTAATAACAGGTTTGATATGTTCACAAATCAATTAAACCAAATTTCTTTGCGAGTAATCAATTTGCTCACCTAGGTTCTATCAAGTAATTAATCGCACTGTCGTACCTAATCAATTATCCTAAGATCTAAGTTCCAGATTCGTCAACCTAGAATTAGCTTTGAACACAACCTAAGCGAAGAACTATAATTCAGATGGTGAATCCTAAACAGATAATTAACCTAGCAGTCAAAGAAATCCTTTATGAGAAAACCCTAAACCTAAGGTGGAGCTACTCAGACATAGAGAATGAAACAATCAATATGCTGAAATAAATCATCAATAGAATAATAACAAAAGGTTCTTGAGATATGATCTCGGACGAAGGGAGATTCAGACTTGTCTCAAACCAAAGTATATAAAAATAAAGCTTCAAAAGGCATAACCTAAACAAGTGGCTGTAAAATCCTATTTATAACCTAAAACACGTTCTGGGGTCTTCTTGTAATTATTAAAGACTTCTGGGTACTTTTGCAATTCTTCAACTCTTCAATAAGTCGCATGTCGTGTCTTGCTGTGATGAGTGTCGATCGATACCAAGGGGGTATCGATCGATGCTCGACGTGAAATCAGGTACTCAGCAACACGACCTCAGCTTCTGCTCCAAACTGCTCCAGAAAGCTCCAATAACTCCAATTAGGCTCCAAATGTGCTAAACATGTAAAAGACTCTAAACGACTCCAAAATACTATAAAGACTCTATAAAAAGGACTTATATCATGGTCTAAACAGGGTAAAAACCATGATATATCAAGTTCCTATTTTGCAAACTTTTTCCATACTCGCTTGGTGGGGATGCTGCTTATTGGCTGAAGCAGTTGGCTCCTGATTCTCTAACTACATGGGATGAGACGAAGAAAGCATTCCTATGCTACTTCTACGATGATGCGAGATCTGAAGAGCTCAGGAACAAGATCTCTCAATTTTCTCAAGGTTCAACAGAGGGACTCAAGGCTGCTTGAATTCGCTTCAAGTCCTATCAGAGAGACTATCCACACCATGGGTCAATCAGGTTCAGCTGCTGGGCATATTCTACAGAGGGATCGACTGGAGGTACCAGATGGCTCTGGATACAGCGAGTAATGGGAATTTCAACACCAGATATCCAGATGATGCAGTTGTGCTAATTGAGAACTTGGTGTCTAGCAATAGCACCAAGAATGCTGACTTCGACAAGAAGAAGCAGGCTGGAGGAATTGATGCATCACAGATTGCTGAAGTGCAAGCAAAGCTGGATTTCTTGATCGGGAAGAATCAGAAAGCGGTTCACTTTGCTGCTGAGGATGAAGTGGAGGATGTTAACTATGTTGGTGGTTATGGATTTCAGGGTCAACAATTTGAGTACAACAACAACCGGAACTTCAGCAACAACACTCGAAATTACGGGAACTCTTCGTATCAGCCCATCCCTCCAAAGTCTGCAGACAATAAGATGGAATCCATGCTTGAGCAGATTCTTCAGGGACAACAGAAATTGCAAGTGGATTTCAATGGGAAACTTGACCATCTGTACTCTGATCTGAATGGGAAAATCGAGGCTCTCAATACCAGTCATAGGATGCTGGGAAAATCGAGGCTCTCAATACCAGTCATAGGATGCTGGCAACGCAAGTGGCTCAGTCTGCTGCAAACTCCAAGGGAAAGACAGTTCATCCACACGACGCACACGTCAATGCCATCATCTCGAGTGCAGGAAATTTCGATGAGGAGCCTGAAATCGCCAGAGCATCGATCGATACCCCCAAGTATCGATCGATGCCGGTTACAATTCTGAAACGGGATACTTCAAAAACCCGTGTATCGATCGATACCCCATTGGTATCGGTCGATACTGAGGCGATTTCTGAGGAGACAACTGAGACTTCGATTGTGGCGCCTAAGGTAGTTGCAGAACGAGTGTATATACCCAGGATGCCTTATCATATAGTTCCTAAGCTGACAAGGGAGGAATGGGAGATTGCTAGATTAAAGTATTTGTTGGATAACCCGAACGTGAAGCTTCTTTCTGATGAAGATGTATCTGCCAGGAACGATTCAAAAGCGACAGTATCGATCGATACCCTACCTGGTGTCGATCGATACCCCTCGCAGAACGTGCTAGAACTTGTGAAAACACCTGAGGTGATCGGAGAAAGAGTTCGCAAATCCAAGAAGCATAATCCTATTCCTAAACACCTCAGAGATCCTATCACTCCAAAGCAGCTGCGTGGCTTTGAGACGATGGTACGAAGGATCTCCCATGAATCATCGTTTGAAGAAGCTCTAGAGGGCTGGCCTCTGCTAAGTCACTTCAAAGACTGCAGAGAAATTGAGGAAGAAAGTAAGGCACTCTTTATCGAGGCAAGACGCAAGTCACTACAGCCGCGGCAATTGAAACAGAGAGAAAACCCAGGGAAATTCGCGGTACCATGCTCTATCTCTGGAGTCGAGTTCCAAGAGTCTCTCGTCGACTCAGGGTCTAGCATCAATGTGATATCAAGGGGAATTGCTGAACAGTTGAAAGCTGATATAAGATCCCCTACTTTGCTTCTCACATTTGCAAACTCCTCCACCTCACCTCCATACGGTACTATCCATGCTTTGCCTGTAAAAGTAGGAAATTGTCTGGTGCCCACTGATTTTCAGGTTGTGGAGATGAGCGAAGGATCTGAGGTTTCTTTACTCCTGGGAAGACCGTTTATGGCTACTGCTGGCGCGATCATAGACACACCTAATAAGAGACTCTCTTTCTCTTACATAGACGGAGATGTCTACTATTATGCCATTCCCCCTAGAGGTGCTCTCACACGTGCTTCTAGCATCAAGGTTACCACAGGAGAGTCACTAGCAATTGATATTTTGGAAGAGCCTCCTGATGAGCCTACTGTCGCAGACGTTCCAGCTGAACCACCCAGCATCCCCAAGGAAGTTGTCAAGAAGGCCAAGGCAACAAAGAAGAAGGCCAAGAGCAACAAGGTCGAGGATCCCCATGTCACTCTGATTCCTCAGAAGTGTGATGGAGATTCGATTGAGTATAAGGTCAAATGCAAAGGAGCTTCGAAGCCATTTTCCAAGGCTAGAGTCCTTCTTACTTCTGAGCTGAAAGAGAAAGGACAGGAGTTCGTGGACAACATGTTGAGCAAAACTCTGAAAATAGCAATGTCACGCTGTGGAGCCTGTTTTGGTGCAAGCTCTCACTCTTATCCAGCCTGAAAGGCGTTACAGTCAAGCTATTGACGTTAAACGAGCGCTTGGTGGGAGGCAACCCATTGGTGAGTCTGTTTTTGAGTCGTTTTTCCTTTTTATTTTCGTTTGTTTTGAGTTTGTGTCAGGATGAACAAGGAGCAAAAACTCGAAATCGCATAGCATCGATCGATACCCCACTGGTATCGATCGACACCGATCGCGAAAATACGGTTCATTATATCGATTTAAGCTTGGTATCGATCGATACCAAGCTGTGTGTCGATCGATACTCAATGTTCCAGTAAGGTAACTTCTTGTTTTTCCCAATTTTATTCTGTTATTTTGTCTTCTTTTACCTACTATAGGCTAGATAACACTGGGGACAGTGTTTTTCGAGTCTGGGGGAGGTGTGTGCTGACAATATTTTTGTTTTTCTTAGAGTCAGTCGTTTTATCGAGTCAAAATTGTTTTATTGAGTCAAAACTTGTTGGAGATGATGATCCTGTGCTTGAACCTATTGATTTGATTTTGTTTTTGAGTGCACAGTGTTACAGGATCAGTTCTAGATCGACTAATGAAAAATCCAAGGACTGACCAGTTGACTAGAAAATATTCATGTCTCCAGCAGAGTTCTTCTGAAGCCTGAGCCAAATTCTTGCACTTCTTCAATGTGGTTAGTGTTTTTAGAGCTTGATTCATCATTCATATCTGATAAAGGAACCAATGTGTTTAGAGTTGTGGTATCTCTCTCCCCTGTTATAAGTTGATAGATAAGAGCATAAAAGATTGAAATGATTTTCTTCTGAGTAGAGGGTTAGGAAAATTTCCAGCGATCCCATTATTCTACTTAAGAGGG
>PKML01000365.1:813439-839351 GCA_002933935.1 Eutrema yunnanense
CCATTCAGATCAGAGTACAGATGGTCAAGCTTCCCATTGAAATCCACTTGCAATTTCTATTGTCCCTGAAGAATCTGTTCAAGCATGGATTCCATCTTATTGTCTGCAGACTTTGGAAGGATTGGCTGATACGAAGAGTTCCCGTAATTTCGAGTGTTGTTGCTGAAGTTCCGGTTGTTGTTGTACCCAAATTGTTGACCCTAAAATCCATAACCACCAACATAGTTAACATCCTCCACTTCATCCTCAGCAGCAAAGTGAACCGCTTTCTGATTCTTCCCGATCAAGAAATCCAGCTTTGCTTGCACTTCAGCAATCTGTGATGCATCAATTCCTCCAGCCTGCTTCTTCCTGTCGAAGTCAGCATTCTTGGTGCTATTGCTAGACACCAAGTTCTCAATTAGCACAACTGCATCATCTGGATATCTGGTGTTGAAATTCCCATTACTCGCTGTATCCAGAGGCATCTGGTACCTCCAGTCGATCCCTCTGTAGAATATGCCCAGCAGCTGAACCTGATTGAACCCATGGTGCGGACAGTCTCTCTGATAGGACTTGAAGCGAATCCAAGCAGCCTTGAGTCCCTTTGTTGAACCTTGAGAAAATTGAGAGATCTTGTTCCTGAGCTCTTCAGATCTCGCATCATCGTAGAAGTTGCATAGGAATGCTTTCTTCGTCTCATCCCATGTAGTTAGAGAATCAGGAGCCAACTGCTTCAGCCAATAAGCAGCATCCCCACCAAGCGAGTATGGAAAAAGTTTGCAAAATAGGAACTCATTGGGCACTCCATTGTACTTCATCCCAGTGACCAAATCCTCGAACCTCTCGATATGATCCATGGGATGCTCATGAGGTAGGCCATGGAAAGGGCTCTGACTTACGAGAGCATAGTACGCAGGCTTCAGCTCGAAGTCGTTCCTCTGAAAAGTTGGGATGCGAATCGCAGATCGATTGGCATAGAACTGATCAGTCCTGTTGTGCTCAGCAAGTGTTCTACCTCGATCACCTGCAGCATACCCAACGTTGGCGCGCCCAGCTGGCGTGACAATCTCAATAATAGGATCAGGGACAACGATGTTTCCAGCGTCATCAAGTCGTTGCCCTCTCTCATTACACACATGACCCTCTTGGTCTCTCAGAATCCCAGCCTCATCAGGTCTTAAAACCACTGGGTTGTTCATCCCTGATGTTTGCTTGGTCTTTCTGTTTGTGCGTTCCACAAGCGCTAGCTGTTCCAGTGACAGTTCAACTAGATGAGTGCTCTTGTTGCTTCTGGTTTCACGAACAGTCATACACCTGCAAACAAAACACTAGGCAAAGCACGTAAGTAACCAGAAAAAGACGTTGAGTATCGATCGATACCAAATGGTGTCGATCGATACCAAGTGGTGTCGATCGATACCAACAAAAGAAGACGACGAGTATCGACCGATAATACAGAGTATCGATCGATACCGTCGAACTTAGTCGAAATTCGACAGCTAAAATCTAAAGGCGAAATTGAGTCCCCGGCAACGGCGCCAAAATTTATATGCTCAATTTAATACCCTAACAGCACTAAAGTAGTAGTTGTAATATAGCTAGGGGTCGAACCACAAAGACTCACGGAGATCACTCAATAGATTATATAGTTGTGAATCAAGCTAAGCCAAACAGATGTAATTAAAAGCAATGCAGAAATTAAAGGATATGTAATTAATTGGGAAAATATAGGCCCAGGGTTTTCTCAGGAAATCAATGAATGCAGATAAACTAACTATTATGATTCAGATGGTGAATCCTAAACAGATAATTAACCTAGCATTCAAAGAAATCCTTTATAAGAAAACCCTAAACCTAAGGTGGATCTACTCAGACATAGAGAATGAAACAATCAATATGCTTGAATAAATCATCAATAGAATAATAACAAAGGGTTCTTGAGATCTGATCTCGGACGAAGGGAGATTCAGACTTGTTTCTCACAACCAAAGTATTCTAAAATAAAGCTTAGAAATAAAAGCATAGCCTAAACAAGTGGTTGTAAAATCCTATTTATAACCTAAAACACGTTCTGGGGTCTTCTTGTAATTATTAAAGACTTCTGGACCAAGTTGCAATTCTTCAAGTTTTCATAAAAGTCGCATGTCGTGTCAGCCTCGAAGAGTATCGATCGATACCAGGGGGGTATCGATCGATGCCTGTCTTGAAATCAGGTCCTCAGCAACACGACTTCAGCTTCTGCTCCAAACTCTTCCAGAACGCTCCAATAATTCCAATAGTGCTCCAAATGTGCTAAGACCTGTAAAAGACTCTAAAAGACTACAAAACACTAGAAAGACTCTATAAAAAGGACTTATATCATGGCCTAAACAGGGTAAAAACCATGATATATCAACAGGTGAGTCTCCGCGTTTTCAAACCTCTTTCTCTAGTTTAGTCTTCTATTTGCTTGAGGGCAAGCAAATGCTAAGTCTGGGGGAGTTGATATATCATGGTTTTTACCCTGTTTAACCCATGATATAAGTCCTTTTTATAGAGTCTTTAGAGTCTTTTACAGGTCTTAGCACATTTGGAGTATTATTGGAGATATTGGAGTTCTATGGAGCATTCTGGGGCGAAATTGAAGTCTGATGACTAAGTGCCCGATCTGAGCGACAAGCATCGATCGATACCCCCTGGTATCGATTGACACCCGTCGAGAAATCATGGGCCGCAACTTTTTATGAAGTTTTGAAGAATTGCAAAAGTGCCCAGAAGACTTTGGTATTTACAAGAAGACCCCAACTCGTGATTTAGGTTATAAATAGGATTTTACAGCCACTTGTTTAGGCTATGTTTTTTATACTTTGATTTTACTTTGGTTGAGAGAGACAAGTCTGAATCTCCCTTCGTCTGAGATCAGATCTCAAAACCTTTTGTTACTCTTATTTTCTATTGATGATTTATTCAGTTATGTTGATTGTTTCATTCACCATGTCTGAGTAGATCCACTTTAGGTTTAGGGTTTTCTCATAAAGGATTTCTTTGAATGCTAGGTTGATTATCTGTTAGGATTCACCATCTGAATTAGTTCTTCAACATAGGTTGTTCTCAAAGCTAATTCTAGGTTGACGAATCTGGAACTTAGATCTTAGGATAATTGATTAGGCACGAGAGTGCGATTAATTACCTGATAGAACCTTAGGTGAGCAAATTTATTATTCGCAAAGAGATTTGGTTTAATTGATTTGTGAACATATCAAACCTGAATTTAAAGCTGATTTAGATTTTAGGATTCGCAAAGAGATTTGGAATTCCTACGATTTAGATTTAGATAGTTTTCGCAACGAGAGTTGGTTAGCTATATTTTAGTGATTTGAGTTCAAGAACCGTGCGTAATCTGAATCCTGTTAGTTAATTTAGCTGCATTCATTGATTTCCTGAGATAAACTCTGGGCCTATATTTTCCTCCATTGAATACAACTCTTTTAATTTCTGCACTGCTTTCAATTACATCTTTTGATTTAGCGTATTTCGGATCTATATAATCTATTGTGTCTCTTTGAGTCTTTGTGGTTCGACCTCTACCTATACTACGATTACCGCTTTAGTATCTGTTAGGGTATTAATTTGAGCGTATCAGTATATCAGCAACACATTGTCCATTCGGGTCAGAGTTGCTTCGACAGATGAATCATGAACGAGGGATGATCTCTTAATGCTAGTCATCACAATATATAATGAAAAATCGCCGATACCGAAGAAAATGAAGAAAGAAGTGAAAAACACCTCTATTTATCGAGCTGAGATTCATAATGAGCAATAATGGTCATTTTTTAGAATACCAATGTGTCTAGAATCACAAATACTGAGAATCCTAAAGTGCAAAAACACTTAAATGTGAAATTTAATATTATATGCATTCATACCTTTTGGAGCTCGCAAGGCTTGAATAAGGCATAACCATTCACAAATCTTTTCCGTGAAAGTTACCAGCCATGCGTAGAAAGAACATGATAGGTTGTAGTAGATTAAAAAATTGCTCGTTATGACTCCAACTCGATAAATAGACGTGCTTTTCACAACATTTCTCTTCATCCATTTCATCATCGGCGATTTTGCATTATCTGTTGTGTTGTATAACACGAAGAGACCAATAGCGGCAAACTCATCCCTCATTCTAGATCTATCTATCAATGGATCTTTGATTAGGATTGCGATTGATAAAAAATATGCTTTGATAGATGGATCCAAAATGAGGGATGAGTTTACCGCTATTGGTCTCTTCATGTTATACATCAAAAGAGACAATGCAAAATCGCCGATGATGAAGTGGACGAAGAGAAAACTGGTGAAAAGCATGTCTATTTATTGAGCATGAGTCATAACGAGCAATTTTTTAATCTATCATGTTCTTTTTACATGGCTCATGGCTTTCACGGAAAACGTCTGCGAATGGTTATGCCTTATTTAAGCCTTGCGAGCTCCGAAAGGTATGAATGCATTTGGCAAAGTTATAATATTAAATTTCACATTTAAGTGTTTTCCCTCTTTAGGATTCTTAGTATTAGTGAATCTATATTGGCGATTTTGCATTTTATATTGTGATGCCTAACATGAAGATACCAATATCGGCTACCTCATCCCTCGTATGTGATCCATCTACCGAAGCAACTTTGACAAGGATGGATAATGTGATGCGCGTAATCAAGCGTAGCGTTTTTGTCTAGCAAACGAACATGTAAATTCATTCAGTCTTATATCTCTGTCTTTGCTTGAAGTCGTTTTGTGTCTCGTGTCTTCAGCCTTTTGGTATGATGATCCAGACTGAAATTGTGACAACTTTGTTATGGACAGGGGAATACACTAACACTACAAGAAAACAGAGTGATTTCCGACGGCATTTCCGACGGGCAAAAATCCGTCGGAAATTTCCGACGGCAAACCGACAGATTTCCGACGGATTTCCGACAGGCGGACTATCCGTCGGAAATCCGTCGGAAAATTTGTTCGTCGGAAATCCGTCGGATTTCCGACGGAATACGCCGTCGGTATTTATTCCGACGGTGTTTCCGACGGATGCTGATCTTGCCGACATGATGCGGCGGTTTTCCGACGGAATAAGCCGTCGGTCTTTATTCCGATGGATTTCCGACGGTGTTTCCGACGGATGCTGATCTTGCCGACATGATTTCCAACAGTTTTCCGACGATTGCATCCGTTGGTAATTTCCGACGGATTTCCGACGGATTAGATTTTACCGACATGGTTGCCGACATCATTGCCGACATCAATAATATCTAATATTCCGACGGAATAAGCCGTCGGAATGCCGTCGGAAAAGTCACAAAATTTTGTTTATAAAAACGTACTCATCTCATTTCATTTAGAATCATTAAAAACAAAAAAAAAACAAACACATATACAATGTCTTATTTTCGATCGTGGATGGACAAACCTCTGCGTGATCCTGTGACGGGGGAATTGACGGATGAGTTCGCACAAGGTGTGGAGGAGTTCATGAATTTTGCGGCAAACAATAGCATGACATCAGAATACGGTAAAATGTATTGTCCTTGTACTAAATGTCGGAATCATAGATTAGTCTCAGTTATGGAAGTAAGGAAGCACTTATATAGGAATGGATTTATGCCTGGTTACAAGATTTGGTATACCCACGGAGAAACCGATTCAATGGTGCAATACTATGGTAGCACATCAGATAGGTTTGGTAGTACTTCGGGTACTAGGTTAGAGGAACCAACACCGGAAGTAGATGTAAACGCATGTTACACTCAGATGGTGAATGATGCGTTTCGTGAAAACATTGAATCGTATCATCATGTTGAGGATGGTAACAGGATTGAGGAACCAAATTCAAAAGCGCAGAAGTTTTTTGATATGCTAGATGCGTCAAAGCAGCCATTATACAGAGGATGTAGAGATGAAATATTGCCTCTTTCAACTGCAAGCAGGTTGATGACTATAAAGACGGATTTCAACTTGGCCGAAGATTGTGTTGATGCGATAGCTGATTTTGTGAGAGATGTCTTACCTGAAGATAATATTTCACCGGCTTCATACTACGAGATTCAGAAGCTTGTAGCTGGTCTTGGATTACCTTATCAGATGATAGATGTGTGCATCGACAACTGTATGATCTACTGGAGAAAGGATGAAAACCGGTTGAAGTGTCGTTTTTGTCACAAACCTCGCTATCAGGATACAGGAGGCAGAGTACCTGTTCCACATAAAAGGATGTGGTATCTTCCCCTAGCTGATAGGTTGAAGAGGTTATATCAATCCCAGCGCACGGCAGGGCCTATGAGATGGCATGCAGAACATAACTCAGCTGGAGAGATAGCGCATCCTTCAGATGCAGAAGCATGGAAACATTTTGTAGAGGTTTATCCAAGTTTTGCGTGTGAGCCGAGGAACGTATACTTGGGGTTATCTACAGATGGATTCAACCCATTTGGAAAGCATGGGAGGAAATATTCGTTGTGGCCAGTAATCGTCACACCGTATAATTTACCGCCATCTATGTGCATGAAACGAGAGTTTTTGTTCCTCACGATCCTCGTCCCAGGTCCAGAGCATCCTAAGAGATCGCTTGATATTTTCTTACAACCATTAATTTATGAGTTGAAAATGTTGTGGAAAGATGGTGTTGAAGCGTTCGATGTATCCCTGCATCAGAATTTTATGATGCGTGCGGTACTTATGTGGACCATAAGTGATTTCCCAGCTTACGGTATGCTATCTGGATGGTCGACGCATGGAAGGTTGGCGTGTCCGTATTGTCAAGATAACACTGATGCGTTCCAATTGAAGAATGGACGTAAAACTTCTTGTTTCGATTGTCATCGACGATTTCTACCGCATGATCATCCATATCGTCGGAGCACAACATTGTTTAAGAAGAAAAAAAAAGTTTTCGATGGTCCACCTCCTGAGGTAGATGGGAATTATATTATGAATCAGTTAAGAGATTTTGGTGCCGAGAAGACAGTTTCCTGCGGGGGTAATGGGCATTATCCCGTTGACGGTTGTGGTGAGTACCACAATTGGCACAAGAAGAGTATTTTCTGGGATTTACCATATTGGAAAAACCATTTGCTGCGCCATAATCTAGATGTGATGCACATTGAAAAGAACTTTTTTGACAACATCATGAACACTGTTCTAAATGTGCAAGGAAAGACGAAAGATAATTTGAAGGCCAGATTGGACTTGCCAGATATTTGTTCCCGTAAGGAGTTGTATGTAATGGCGAACGGGAAATCACTACATCCCCCTGTTTTCCGGATGAATGCGTCTGCCAAGGAGGAGTTCTTCGATTGGATTAAGCACGGTGTAAAATTCCCAGACGGATACGCATCTAACCTTCGTAATTGCGTCGATAGTTCAGAAGGGAGGTTTTCTGGGATGAAGAGTCATGATTGTCATGTTGTCATGCAGCGCCACCTTCCATTTGCATTTGAATGTCTTCTTCCTATAAACGTCCATGGAGCTATTGCAGGTTTACATACATTTACACTATTACGTACGTATGGTGAATTTATATTTTTAATTATTAAACGGAAGTTATTTAATTTTGTATGTGTACTATATATGCAGGGATCGGTGCTTTCTTCCGGGATCTATGCACGAGATCACTTACATCAACCGGAATCCGAAATCTAGGGGAAAACATCCCGGTTCTCCTTTGCAACCTCGAGAAAATTTTTCCTCCTGCCTTTTTTGATGTTATGGAACATCTTCCTATTCATCTCCCTCGAGAAGCAGCACTTGGTGGGCCTGTTCAATACCGATGGATGTACCCTTTTGAGCGGTATATGTTCCACCTAAAGAAGAAGGTGAAAAATCTTTCTAGAGTCGAGGGTTCTATTGTCGCACAGAGCATTAATGAAGAAACTTCCAACTTTGCTAGCTACTACTTTCCAGCGCAAGTCCAAACAAAAAGTAGACGCCCCGCACGTCATGATGATAGAGGCAACAGAGTTATTTATCCTGTCTATGTTCCCGATATATTTACTCAGATTGGACGACTAAGTGGAAAAAGCAAGGATCGACGACTATTAGAGGAGGAGCAAAGGCAATTGCATATGTATATTCTGACAAACTGCGATGACGTTTTGGAATATGAGAGGTACCTAATTAAATGTAAATTTTTTATTGGTTAATGTTATTATAATTTTCTAATGCATTTGTTCATGCACAGGATGTTCATGACCCAAATACGCGAATGGTATCCAAATTACACAGATGATGAGCTTGATGTTGTCAAGCAGAATGACTTTGTTGATTGGTTGAAATATCATGTAAGTCCTAAACCATGATTTATTATCATATATTTAAATTAGAATAATAATTTTTATATATTTTAACACTTGAGTCGATTATTGTCCACTTGAAATTTTAACAGGTTCGTCAGATGACTGCTCTCGGTAATGAGTTTCCGACCTGGTTAGTTGAGGTGATGAAAGGCCCGACGTTTATTGCAAAGTCTTATCCGATGTATTGCACCCGAGGGTATGCTTTTAAGGCTCATCGGGAAGGAAGCTCAAAGACAACTTGTAATTCTGGTATATCAACTCAATCTGGAGAAGTTGTGTACTACGGTGTCCTCCGCGAAATATTGGAGGTCCATTTTCCGGGGATGCTCGACTTGAGGTGCATTGCGTTATATTGTGATTGGTATAGTCCAGTAGAAGGTGTACGCCAGGACGCATTTGGTGTTACATCTGTCCACTCTAGAAGGCGACTTCAAAAATACGATCCTTTCATTCTTGCTTCACAAGCGGATCAGGTATCCTACATTCGATACCCCCGGGTTAGGAACAAACAAGACCCTTGGATTACAGTTACGTCGATCCACCCAAGGGGAAGAGATTATGGTGTGGAAGAGCACGACCCTTTGCAGGTTCCGGTAATAGGTAACTTAGGTCCGATCGAGCATTCTCTTGAAGTTGATCTTGTGGTTGATTTCACCATGGACGAGAATTACGAGGTCTTTGAGGATTCAGAAGAAGAGATAGGCGAATTTGACGAGCACTCCGATTCAGCAACGTCAGATTATTCTACGGATTCCGAGTAATGAATTTTATGTAATATATTGTATTTATCTATCATGTTTTAACATTTTTATGAAATAAAAATGTACCTTTCTTCCCGTAAATTAAAAAATGTACCTTTCTTCCCGTAAATATGTACCTTTCTTCCCGGAAATTTCCGACGGATTTCCGACGGGTCTGGGTTTTAGCCGAGATAATGTTAATCCCTTGGCTAAAACTTGTACCAGACAACTCTTCCCAATTCCCGTCAAGTATCGATCGATACCATGGGGTATCGATCGATACCAAGTCAATTTCCGACGGATTTCCGACGGGTTCAAGGATTTTCTTACACCCGTCGGAAATCCGTCGGAAATTTCCGACGGATTTCCGACGGGTCTGGGTTTTAGCCGAGATAATGTTAATCCCTTGGCTAAAACTTGTACCAGACAACTCTTCCCAATTCCCGTCAAGTATCGATCGATACCATGGGGTATCGATCGATACCAAGTCAATTTCCGACGGATTTCCGACGGGTTCAAGGATTTTCTTACACCCGTCGGAAATCCGTCGGAAATTTCCGACGGATTTCCGACGGGTCTGGGTTTTAGCCGAGATAATGTTAATCCCTTGGCTAAAACTTGTACCAGACAACTCTTCCCAATTCCCGTCAAGTATCGATCGATACCATGGGGTATCGATCGATACCAAGTCAATTTCCGACGGATTTCCGACGGGTTCAAGGATTTTCTTACACCCGTCGGAAATCCGTCGGAAATTTCCGACGGATTTCCGACGGATCTGGGTTTTAGCCGAGATAATGTTAATCCCTTGGCTAAAACTTGTACCAGACAACTCTTCCCAATTCCCGTCAAGTATCGATCGATACCATGGGGTATCGATCGATACCAAGTCAATTTCCGACGGATTTCCGACGGGTTCAAGGATTTTCTTACACCCGTCGGAAATCCGTCGGAAATTTCCGACGGATTTCCGACGGGTCTGGGTTTTAGCCGAGATAATGTTAATCCCTTGGCTAAAACTTGTACCAGACAACTCTTCCCAATTCCCGTCAAGTATCGATCGATACCATGGGGTATCGATCGATACCAAGTCAATTTCCGACGGATTTCCGACGGGTTCAAGGATTTTCTTACACCCGTCGGAAATCCGTCGGAAATTTCCGACGGATTTCCGACGGGTCTGGGTTTTAGCCGAGATAATGTTAATCCCTTGGCTAAAACTTGTACCAGACAACTCTTCCCAATTCCCGTCAAGTATCGATCGATACCATGGGGTATCGATCGATACCAAGTCAATTTCCGACGGATTTCCGACGGGTTCAAGGATTTTCTTACACCCGTCGGAAATCCGTCGGAAATTTCCGACGGATTTCCGACGGGTCTGGGTTTTAGCCGAGATAATGTTAATCCCTTGGCTAAAACTTGTACCAGACAACTCTTCCCAATTCCCGTCAAGTATCGATCGATACCATGGGGTATCGATCGATACCAAGTCAATTTCCGACGGATTTCCGACGGGTTCAAGGATTTTCTTACACCCGTCGGAAATCCGTCGGAAATTTCCGACGGATTTCCGACGGGTCTGGGTTTTAGCCGAGATAATGTTAATCCCTTGGCTAAAACTTGTACCAGACAACTCTTCCCAATTCCCGTCAAGTATCGATCGATACCATGGGGTATCGATCGATACCAAGTCAATTTCCGACGGATTTCCGACGGGTTCAAGGATTTTCTTACACCCGTCGGAAATCCGTCGGAAATTTCCGACGGATTTCCGACGGATCTGGGTTTTAGCCGAGGTAGTGTTAATCCCCCGGCTAAAACTTATACCGGGCAAGTCGGCCCAATTCCCGTCAAGCATCGATCGATACCAGGGGGTATCGATCGATACCGACGGATTTCCGACGGGAAACCGACGGGTTTTTACCCGGGAAAATGAGCCGCCAAACGAAATTTCGCCAAAAGTCCGGCGGTTAAATTTCTGGATTTCCGACGGGAAACCGACGGCATGGTCCGTCGGAAACGTGTTAAAAATAATTAACCTCCTATCTCTTCTTCTTCTCTCTTTCTCTCATAATTCTCTCATCTTTCTCTCTTCTTTCTCTCTTTTTTCTCTCCTTCTTCTTTCCTTCTCTCCTATCTCTCTTCTTCTCTCTTTCTCTCCTATCTCTATTCTTCTCTCTTTCTCTCCTATCTCTCTTCTTCTTCCACCTCCCTCCACCGCCTCTTCTTCTTCCACCTCTCCACCGCGGGTCTTCCTCCTCCTCCTCCGCCGCCTCTTCCACCTCCTTCGCCGGAAATCTTCCTCTTCCACTATGTAAGAAACCTCTTCTTTAATTGTGTATATATTTGTGTACATAGATTTTAGGATTTGTGATTTTACATTTAGATTGATTTGTGGAATTAGATTTAGGTTTATTTGTGGATTTAGATTAGGGTTTTAGCTTAGGTTAATTATTTATAAATTTTTAAAAATGTTATTGATAATTATGTATATAAAAAATATTTTGCAAATTATATTTATAAGAAAGGTATATTTTGCAAATTTTATATCTATGAAAAAACGTTTTTTACATATATGTATTTTTAAAAACGTTTTTACATAATTTATATATATGTAAAACTTTTTTACAAAATGTCTATATATATAAATGATTTGTAAAATTTAAATATATAATTAAAAAACGTTTTTTGTATATATATATTTTATAAAACGTTTTTAAAAAAATTATATATATGAAACACATTTTGCAAATTATATTTATATGAAAAGTATATTTGAAAAAAACATTTTTAGAAATTTTATATCTATGAAAAACGTTTTTTATATATATGTATTTTTAAAAACGTTTTTACATAATTTATATATATGTAAAACATTTTAATCCCTTGGCTAAAACTTGTACCAGACAACTCTTCCCAATTCCCGTCAAGTATCGATCGATACCATAGGGTATCGATCGATACCAAGTCAATTTCCGTAGAAATTTTATATCTATGAAAAAACGTTTTTTATATATATGTATTTTTAAAAACGTTTTTACATAATTTATATATATGTAAAACATTTTAATCCCTTGGCTAAAACTTGTACCAGACAACTCTTCCCAATTCCCGTCAAGTATCGATCGATACCATGGGGTATCGATCGATACCAAGTCAATTTCCGTAGAAATTTTATATCTATGAAAAAACGTTTTTTATATATATGTATTTTTAAAAACGTTTTTATTGAAATGATTCGGTTTTGATTGTTGTAGGTCTTACGTGCAATTCGAGATTGACCGTGCTGGCGGTTCGAGGCAAGAAGGGCGGAGACCCGCTACCTCAAATCCGAACCCGGGTTTTGTCCCGCCTACGGCGCATTCACCTACTCCCGATCAAGAGAGCGTAGGTCCACCGATGACCATGACCGTTGAGGAGCTCGTTCAACAGCCGGGACGAGAATTACTCATAGTTCTCGATCCGAAACGCCGCATCCCGGGATCTACTTGGTAATACTATGTCTTTTCTTAATTAATATATATATTTTTTAATCGATTTTTAATTTATTTTTTCATAGGTTTGGATTCTCCAAGAATGGCATTAGCAAGTCGATTTTGAGGATGTTGCACAGCCTCCTCAAACACCCATACCCGACATATGCTGATATGCCGTCGGACGACCGAGATATGTGGTTTCGTACCTTTGCGGTAAGTCATAATTTAATTATATGTTTGTATTATATTTTGAGATTTTGTTAACAAAGTTTATATCTATTTCTTTTGTAGCAAGAGTTTAATTGGAAGTCTACGCTCACGAAGACGGTTGAGGGAGAATTTCACTCGGAGGCTGCCCGGCAATTCTCTCGCCACATATGCGATTGGAAGAAGGCTTGGAAGAAGGGGAAAGGTAAGCCGAAAGGCTTGAACCAGGAAGTGTACACTGGGTACCAGCCCTACTGGAATTTGCCGGCGACCATAGCTGATTCTGAGACTCACACCAAGAACCGGAGGAGTGACCGGAAAGGGAAGGGAGAAGCCGTTCACAACAACGGGGCAAAGAGCTACTTGACAACGGCCGACGAAATGGTAAGTACTTTTTCGGTTTTTAGTTATTTTTTATTAAAAATGGTTTTCTTTTACCGTTTTATATATTTCGTAGACGGAGGAATTGGGCGAAGAGCCCGATCACCTAGCATTGATGGAGAGGACGCACACCAACAAGAAGACGGGCCAAATTCAAGATCCAGAAGTGAGGGAGTACGTCGAAACCGTGAAGAGGGCGAAAGATGATTTGCTCACCCAGAGATCGCAAGACGATTACACCGGATCCAACGAAGTCACTCGGGCCGAGCTTAACGAGCTAGTCCTCGCGGTAAGTAAAACTTATGAGAATATTTATTTAGATAATTATTTTTTAATTGAAAATCTAAACTTTTTAAATTGTATTTGTAGGAGGTACCGGTTAGGAAAGGTCGTCGACCGGGGTTGGGTAAGGTTGCGACCCAATCCACTTCTTATTCAGCCGGTTTTTCGATGGATGAAGACCTTATCCGACAAAACGAAGAGCTCACGGCAAAGGTCACGGTATTGGAAACCAAGCAAACGAAGTGGGCGGATTTCTTCAAGACGAAATTCCCGGACATGCCGCCGGATCTATTTTGATTATTTGTTTTTTTTTGTAATTTCAACTTTTTCTAAAACTTTTAAATATTTATGTTTTTAAGATTTTATTTATATAATTAATTTTCGTTTTTAAAATCATTTAATTTATTTAATTTAATTAATAAATAATTTTAATAAATATAAATTAATATAATAAATATTTAAAAAAACAAAATTACCGTCGGAAATCCGTCGGTAAAAAATCCGTCGGAAATCCGTCGGAAATCCGTTGGTAAAAAATCTGTCGGAAATCCGTCGGTAAAAATCCGTCGGAAATCCGTCGGTAAAAACGCCGTCGGAAATCCGTCGGTAAAAAATCCGTCGGAAATCCGTCGGTAAAAACGCCGTCGGTAATCCGTCGGTAAGTAAGCCATCGGAAATCCGTCGTTAAAAATGCCGTCGGAGTGGATTCACAAACCGTTGGAAATCCGTCGGAAATTAGCCGTCGGGAATCCGTCGGTAATTATTCCGTCGGAAATCCGTCGGTAATTATACTGTCGGAAATCCGTCGGAAATCCGTCGGTAATTATTCCGTCGGAAATCCGTCGGTAATTATACTGTCGGAAATCCGTCGGAAATCCGTCGGTAATTATGCCGTCGGAAATCCGTCGGAAATTTCCGACGGATTTCCGACGGATTTTACTTTCCGACGAACTAGAACCAACGGGCAAAATCCGTCGGTTTCCCGTCGGAATTATACATTTCCGACGGGAAACCGACGGATTTTGCCGTCGGTTCTAGCGTGTTTTCTTGTAGTGTAAAGCAAAAGAGATTTTTTGGGCATGGCAAGAGATGAGATAGAAATTTTCTCAGGTGATTCTTATCCTCCGGATTGGGTAACTAGTCTAAGAGTCATATCTTATGTGTGGTTGTTAAAAGAGAAAAACTTAGGGGGGTGTATTCAATCTAGCATTTGGAGTGATTTGTATTTAAATCACAAATCATATGTTATTCAAACATGAATTTTAAAAAGTCTTTTAAAATCTCATGTTATTGAACTAGTGATTTTTAAATGAACCTGAAAATCCACTGTTATTGGAAATATTTGAAGTAATGGGTTTTAAGAGATTTTTAGTGATTTGAGAGTGTTTTGGTGGAGTTTCTTAGTTAAAAAAATAAAAATCCAAATCTCATGGTTTTAGGTGAGATTTCAAAATTATTTAAAAACAAATCATAACAACTTTCCTAAATCACTCAAATCATCTAAAAACTCACTACAACTCAAATCTCTCCAAATCCTCCTAAATATCATATTGAATACACCCCCTTTAATATTTCAAATATTATTTTACCGTTTATGCTTACTTTAACTATTTGACTTGTTTTGGTGAATCATAGGGTTCATGTAGGTCTGTAGTGATAGGTTATCATTGACTAGGATCAAAAGAGTTATGAAATCCGATCCTCAAGTCAAGGTATGGGAAATAACAAAAATTGTCTCATGCGATAATCCTTCGATTTTTGTTGACTAGGTCTTGAGTTTCTGACATTTTCATTTTGATCAAACTATTGTGTTCTTGGATTTAGAACCTGCTATTGATCTCATACTGAGAATTTTTTATTGAGTGATATAAAAGTGTCAATTTTCATATAGTTAGCTCGGACGCTCCTGCCATTTTCGCTAAAGCTTGTGAGATATTTATCATGGAGTTAATGCTCAGTGCGTGGATACATACTCAATTATCCTCTCGTCAGACCATGCAGACTTAAGATATCGCTAAGCTAGTAAGGAATTTAGAACTTCATGATCACCTGGATGATCTTGTTAAGTGAATTGCGCTTTGTCAGGCATCAATTTATATTTATTCTCCGTTGAATTCTTGATGTAAGACTCGGATTCCATCAAGTATTAGCCACGAGAATCAAGACTCAAAACTGAGATGATGGAAGCGATGAGATGGTGAGTAACCGGTTTGTTGATTAATTCCACAATCAACGAGGCAAGAGACTTATTCCCAAGGGCTATTCCTCGCGAGGGAAGTAAGACTCTACACGAAACTAGAAAGATTGAATCTCACAATCTACCTAAAACTCGCATGAACACAAGAGAACAAGGATTCCACCTATGAACTCTAATGAACACAAACACAAAGACAAGCTTTGCAAAGAAAAAACTTCTCGTTTTATATTTTTCTAAGATTGGGTGATTTTTAGATTGACACAAATGAGCCTTTTATAGCTCTTACATGATGATCTCTACATTAAATACATTGAAAGAAATTCAAATTCAAATTTAAAACAAAAGAGATAAATTAGGTGGTTAAAAGAGCTAATCGTATGGGATGTGATTGAGCTGATTATGGGGAGTTTTGAAGAGTTAATAAATGTGGAAACGGGGTGAGATACTTGGTGGGGAAATGATAAACGGCTTCAATTCCCCCTTTGACCAATGTGAAGGTGTGAATGCGACCAAATATGGAAACTCTTGTCTCCCTTATACTTTGAGACATTCTGGTTAGCTTGGTATGTCTTGAGTCTTCTAAAAGTTTCTCTTGGAGCTAATAATGTTGATAAACCAATGTGGGTCGAGCTGAATCGATCGAATGGATAGTTTTCCATAAACGGATTCGAATATGACCCCATTTGAATGTGATGGAGGCTCCAAGTGGATCCGGGTCAATCTTGTTCGGTTCTCCACTGGTATGGGCTTCTAAGGGGCCCATAAAGTCAAGTCAAATAAGTTCTAGGCTGGGCTGCACCATCCGTGGTCTTGAGGATTCAATCTTGGGCTTATTCGGTTTGTCGGGTGGAATAGGATCCGGTGAGATCTCCTTGATTAGGCTTGCCTCGGGTGGATTTCTCGAGTCTCCACAAATCTTGGCATTACTTCTTCTTTATGTGGATATGCTGATTTGATGTCCGTATTAATTCTTATCGGTGAAATCGCGGAAGTTCAACCAAAATTGTGTTCATGTTTTGCGTAACATGTGTTATTCATGAAAAAGTGTAATATATGTGCTTAAATTGTTGTGTTCTGTTTAGGCTGTGCCAGAACATGCACTGCATCAGCAAGTATTTCCTCATGCTAACGTGAATGTGCCGGGCACGGAAGCTCCAATAGATATGGACCAGATTCAGCAGGTATAAGTTGTTTCTGTTTTAGTTAGTATTACTTGAGAGCAAACAGTTTGATGCGATGGTAAGTTAGATGTCATGTTCGTTTCTTTCTTTTCCACCAAAAAACCAGGACAATCTAATGGAGTTTCTTGCATTTTCATTCTCATAAAACTATTGTTTTCTTAGATTTAGATTCTGTTAATGATTTTACTGCTCAACTGATCTTATACTGACAATTTTTTATTGACTGATATAAGAGTGTCAATTTTCAGATGGATAGCTCGGACGCTCCTGTCATTTTCGGTAAAGCTTGTGAGATATTCATCATGGAGTTAACGCTCCGTGCGTGGATACATACTCAATTATCCTCTCGTCAGACTATAGACTTGTGATATTGCTGAGGGCGTAAGGAATTCAGGACTTCATGATTACCTGGATGGTCTTGTTAATTTTGAATTGCGCTCTGTGAGCCATCATGTTATATTAATTCTCCTTTGCATTCTTACCATGTGAAATCGCAGAAGTTAAACCAAAATTGCGTTCATGTTTTGCGTAACATGCATTATTCATGAAAATATTGTAATTATGTGCTTAAATTGTTGTGTTATGTTTAAGTTGTGCCATAATGCACACTGCATCAGAAAGTATTTCCTCCTGCTAATGTGAATGTGTTGGGCACTGGCACGGAAGCTCCAATTGATATGGACAAGATTCAGCATGTATATATGTTTACGTTTTAATTGGTATTACTTGAAAGTAAACAGTTTGGTGCGATGCTAAGTTAGATGTCATGTTTGTTTCTTGCTTTTCCACCAAAACCAGGACAATCTAATGGCTGATCGCTTTATCAACACCGAAGAGTTTGAGCTCAACCATAATCCCCAGGTAGTTTTCTTTGAACCTCTATCTGCACAACAATCAAAGTACTCTAAGCAATGTGTTACGGTGTATACAAGCATGAATCCTTGTCGACTATTAGGCCTTTTCCAACTATATTTTGGTTCCTTGGAAGTTTTTAAATACTTTTGTTAGGCTTGAGACTTATTGATGAAGGCGTTACCCAGGTAAAATCATTCGGATTTTCAAAAACACGAAAACTAAGAAAGCATTTGGTTGTTAATATTGACCAAGGAAAAGTGAAGCAAGCCACTGTGTCGAAACACAAAGTCTTCAGGAACTTTAGTAAGTGACAGTATCGTCGACACACTCGTCAACACAGGACAAAAGCTCATGGGATTAATTCTCCCCAACCACTTTCTCACTAACAGCTCTTTCTCTTCCTCCAACGAATCTTTCATTCAAGATTCAGATTTGTTGTACTCTCTTTGTAACTCTATAAAAGAGAAACAATATGACAAAAAAAATAGAATATACTTTGGAGACTTATTCTCTCCACATTCTCTCTAATCTCTCTCTAATTCCCTTAATACTCAGTCTAATACACTTAAATTCTAACATGGTATCAGAGCTATTGAAAGGACCGCACCGCAAAATTTTTTTTTTTTACAATAACAAATAAACAACAACAATAATAATTGAACACTCATAATTATTATTACAACCCAAGTCCTACTGAATCTACAACAGCAAGGACAACTGGTATCGATCGATACTCCCGTAGCGTCGATCGATACCCCAACAACAGAAACCCCTTCCCGGGTCCTAATCATCCCTCTCTTCACCGCATCGATTCCACGATCCCGCCCTATCTTTACCTGCATCGACAAAAGTGATGCATCAACATTTGGCTAACCAAATGCTGAGTGAGATTGATCATCCCAACAACAGGCTATCAATAAGCAACAACAACAGCAATATTAAATAGCCAAACCAAGAATTAATTACACCAATTAAAACTTCACGGCACGAAGCCACCCGCATCGATCGATACTCCACGGGTATCGATCGATGCCCAACAACAAATGACCCCCAACCAGGGCCCTGGTATCGATCGACACCCCAGCAACACACTGGTATCGATCGATGCCAACACAACACACGAGACCCCACCAGGGCCTGGTATCGATCGACACCCAACACCACACCTGGTATCGATCGACACACCACCACAACACTCGAGTCTATCCACAACTCGAGACCACCGCCAAAGGACAGGTATCGATCGATACCCTCATGGTATCGGTCGATACTCCCTGCGATTCCCAACCACCTCCGCGAGATCTCACCCAGAACTCGCCAAGACCACACACACAGCACACCAATCAAGCTTAACAACAAACACACAAGCTCAATTGCTAACCTTGGTCCCAACTCACCTTAAACCGGCTGGATCGAGCTCTAGAAGACCTCTCTCTCTTCTCACAAGCTCCCGCCCAAGCCAAGCTTCTCCCAAGCTCTCCTTCGATCTTCTCACAAGCTCAACCTCCTTGATCTCGCAAGATCCAAGCTTCGCAAAGCTTCCTCTCTCTTTCTCTCCCCTTTTCTCTCTCTCTCTTTCTCTCTCGACCTCCTTGGTCTTATCCTTCCAAAGGATATGCTTTTATACTCGAAAGAAGATAGAGAAGAAGATAACCACGAGAAAAACCCGGCCGGTATCGATCGATACAAGCCAGTATCGATCGATACTGCCTCCAGAACAACCCGAATTAATTATTTCACTGCAATAATCAATTCTTCTGGAAACACAGGCGCTACAGCTATGATCTTGATTCTACTATTCTCTCTTTGATTCTCCCTTTATACTCTTTCAAAATTCTTCAAAATTCTCAATTTCTCTCTAGATCTTAAGATCGCCCACCAAGTGTTTGACAAAATCCCTAAACGAAATTTTTCATCTTCTTCAATCTAAAAGCTATGAGTTCCTGTGTTCTTACCACTGAGAGCTCAAAACCTTTGGTTGTTCCTACCATTCTCAAAGGAAACAACTATCTTTTGTGGTCTAGAACCACTAAAACCGCTATAAGCGGAAGAAGACTTTGAAAACATGTCGAATCAAGCGAATGCCCAAAGAAGACCCTCAAGAAGAAGGGCAAAGACAAGGAGTCCTTGTCTAATGAAGAGCTAGAAGAAGCTCTACAAGAAGAGTTAGAGAAGTGGGAGGAAGATCAACAAGCCGTGCTTAGTCTCCGTCAATCTTCTCTAGACAAGTCTATCTTGGAAGCTTACTCCTATTGTGAGACCCCAAAAGATCTATGGGAGACTCTCAAGGGGGTGTATGGAAATACATCAAATCTAAGCCGAATCTTTGAGATTAAGAAGTCTATCAATGACCTTCATCAAGATGGTAAGGAGTTCACCGACCACCTTGGGAAGTTCCAAACTCTATGGTCCGAGCTAGAGATGCTTAGACCATTAACTCCGGATGTGAAGATCCTCAATGAGAGGCATGAGCAAGAAAAAGTTTTTGGCCTTCTCCTCACCTTGGACCCGATCTATAATGATCTCATCAAGCATATCCTTAGAGATGACAAGTTGCCAAACCTTGAAGAGGTGTGTGCACGATTCCAGAAGGAGCAAGGAAACATTGGTCTCTTTGGAAGCAAAACCGAGCTTGTGACAGCCAACAAATGAGTCTATAAACATGATAGGCATGACAAGAGGATTGCAAAGTCTTGTGAGCATTGCAAGCTCCCCGACCACTCTAAGGATAAGTGTTAGATTTTTCATCCTCACTTAAAGCCAGAAGGATACAAGAGACCACCAAGAGCAAACGTTTCTCAAGGTGATGAAGTTAAGCAAGCAAGTACATCCACACCTCAAGGAGGAGCAGCCATGATAGCCTCTGTGGACTATGTGAGGAAGAGTGACTTTAAGCTTTCATCAAAGCATTCCAAACCCACAACTCCGGTATCACTCTCTATTCTCATAAACCCAGTAGTAAACTTGTTGTAGATTCGGGTGCTTCTCATCATATGATTAGTAACCCTAAGCTTTTATATAAGATTGAACCAGCTATGGGTAGGGTAGAGATTGCTAATGGTGATGGAATCCCTATAGAAGGAAAAGGAAACTTAAAACTATTTAACAAGAAAAGTGAAGCATTGTATGTTCCTAGGTTTAAATCCAACTTAATATCGGTTAAGAGAACTACTAAAGACCTTAATTGCTACGCTATTTTTGGTCCTAATGATGTTCATTTTCAGGATATTGAAAGTGGCAAGTTACTTGGGAAAGGTGGATCCAAAGATGAACTTTATATTCTCGAAGAGCCACCACAAAATTCGGATGCTTTATCTTTTAATTCTTGTTATGTACCTAATGTAGATGAAATTTGGCATGTATTCTTGGCAAACATTGCAAAGTTGTGTTTCCTA
The DNA here is from genome assembly GCA_002933935.1 of Eutrema yunnanense. Taxonomy (NCBI): domain Eukaryota; kingdom Viridiplantae; phylum Streptophyta; class Magnoliopsida; order Brassicales; family Brassicaceae; genus Eutrema; species Eutrema yunnanense. The sequence continues at coordinate 834,457 of PKML01000365.1, forward strand.
AATCTTCTACTATCTATGAGCATTGTTTTGATTTGGTACATTCAGATGTGTGGACCTCTCCTTTCATGTCTAGGGATAGAAACAAGTACTTTGTGACCTTTATAGATGAGAAATCAAAGTATACTTGGATCACATTACTACCATCTAAGGATAGAGTGTTTTGATTTATGTGGGTTTCACTAAGTCAATTAATAACTAAAGTACACACTACTGCAATCATAACAGTATATCGATGTAGTACTTTAGGATCGAATCCACAGAGACCAAGTGTAACGCTACAAGAATGTAGAAGGAAAGTAAATCTAAGACGAATGATATTTGGTTGTGGTTTGTAACTTCTAAAACTAAGAATGCAGATAAAACGATGTAAGCTTGATGGAGAAAACGCTAGGCCTTTAGGTAATTCGCAGGAAACTCAGATTCACTAAACAGATTATCGATTATAGAGATAATTAAGACATGTTCTCGAACTCAAACATGAATGTCTAGCTAGCCCACTGTCGTGGTACTACCTACTATGCCTAATAACCTAAGAATCTAAACTGTCGTTTGGCCTTAGAGTTCTAGGCAAGCATTAATGTTCAGGTTTGATAAGTTCACAAATTGCCTTAGCATCAGCTTTCGTTGGCTAAGGACAATTTGCTCATCTAAGTTCTTTCAGGAAATCTAAAGCACTTTTGATGAATATATTAATCCTAAGATCATAAACTAGGTGATCAATCTAGTCTAAGCCTTAAACTCAACAATAGATGAAGAACTCTATGTAATTCCCTAATCTAACAGATCCGTTTCAGTGATTCATGGAGAATCCCTTGAAACCCTAAAAACCTAACAGGATGATTACTTAGACATAATTGCAGAATAAACACATAGAGATGAAGAGAAATTCATAATCAATATAAAAGAGAAATTCAAAAGGGTTCATAAATTTTTCTCAAAAGATGATGAGTTAGAGATTCGTCTCCCACAGCTTATAGAGCAAAAGCCACAAATTGTCTGATGAAAAATAAAGCGTAGCCAAAAGAAAACCTAAGAAAATGTTATTTTAAAGTTGCAGGTCGAAACGGGTCGAAATCAGGTGAAATTGGGTCGAAACAGGGAAAATCGGACTAGATCTGCGAATTTAGGGGCTGGATCGATCGATCCATTGGTGTGATCGATCGATCCCGGGGGCGAGAATCGGTCGATCTCGTCTTTTGATCGGTCTGGACTCGGGCGTTTTGAGGGATCGATCGATCCCAAGGGGGGGATCGATCGATCCAGTCTTTTATTTCTGGAATTTCCGCCTTTTTCGCTTCTTGGTCCAAACTCCATTCTGAAATGTCTCCTGACCTGAAATGACTCGAAATGGACTAAAACGACTCGATAGAGACTCAAAAACGATTCAAAACAAAAGTTAGAATGCGTTAAAAACGCAACACATCATGTTTGAGGCATTCATCAACTTTCAAACCTATGTGACTAACCAATACAATGCCAAGATAAAAGTGTTTAGGTCCGACAATGAAGGAGAATACACAAGCGCTAGATTCAAAGATCACCTAGCTAAGCAAGGCACTCTACACCAAACAAGTTGCCCTCACACACCACAACAAAATGGAGTGGCGAAGAGGAAGAATAGGCACCTTATGGAAGTGGCTAGATCAATGATGTTCCACACAAATGTGCCAAAGAGTTATTGGGGAGATGCGGTTCTAGCTTCAGGCTACCTTATCAACCGAACTCCTACAAAAGTCCTAAAGGACATATCACCATTTGAGGTACTTAACAACTCTAAGCCATTTGTTGAACACTTACGCGTTTTTGGTTGTGTGTGCTTTGTTTATCTACCAAATGAACAAAGAAACAAGTTAGAGGCCAAAAGCACCAAATGCATCTTCCTTGGATATTAAGCCACTCAAAAGGGTTACAAGTGCTTTGATCCGATCAACAATCGACTCCTTGTGTCTAGAGATGTCAAGTTCATTGAAGGACAAGGATATTATGATAAGAAGGATTGGGAAGGTATAAAGGATCTCTCAAGGTCACCGTCGGACCTAGCTACAAGTTTGAGGTTCTTACTTGATCATTTGGGAAATGATGAACAACCAAGGCAAGAAAATGCAAATGGGAATGAATCTAACATTAACTCAAATGAAGAAGAATCAATCCCAACTATACCAAAAGATCATGAGTATGATCAAGAGGGGGAGCCGTCCCAAGATCAAGTTCAAGAGCAAGGGGAGTTGGGTATGGAAGAAAATGTGCCTACACTACAAGAAGAAGTGGAAGAGGTGATCGAAGAAGTGGCTCAACCACTGAGAAGAAGCACTAGGCCCACGTTTCCCTCCAAATGGGTGGATAATCAGGTATATTACAACAATGAAGCCGTGGCTCACCCAATTCAAGCTACTTGTTCTATTGCCCTTTTGCCAACCGACCATCAAGCATTCCTAGGGAAGATTGAGCAAAATCGAGTTCCCAAGACTTATGAAGAGGCTAAAGATGAGAAGGTTTGGGTTGATGCAATTGGAGATGAAAGGGGAGCTATGGAAAGAAATCACACTTGGGATGTAGAAGACCTTCCAAAAGGAAAGAAGGCGGTTAGCTCCAAGTCGGTATTCACCATCAAGTACAAGAGTAATGGTGATATAGAGAGGTACAAGACACGCTTGGTGGCTAGAGGTTTCACCCAAACATATGGAGAAGACTACACAGACACACTGTGAGGATAGTTTTATCCTTGGCAACCAATCTGTCTTGGGATCTTTGGCAAATGGATGTTAAAAATGCATTTCTTCAAGGAGAACTTGAAGAAGAAGCCTACATGACACCTCCACCCGGTATTGAAGACCTATGTGCACCCGGCCAAGTCTTGAGATTAAGGAAGGCTATATATGGGTTGAAGCAATCTCCAAGAGCATGGTACCACAAGCTTAGCTCTACACTCACCAATCATGGCTTTAGGAAATCCCATTCAGATCACACCTTGTTCACTCTAAAAAGTGATAAAGGCCTTGTTGTGGTTATTGTGTATGTGGATGACATTATCATAACCGGTGATGATAAAGAGGGTATCCAATCCACCAAGGCCTTCCTCAACACCACATTTGATATCAAGGATCTTGGAGAGTTGAAGTACTTCCTTGGGCTTGAAGTGTGTAGATCACCGAATGGCTTGTTCCTTTCTCAAAGGAAATACACACTTGATCTCTTGAGTGAAACTGGAAAACTTGGCTCAAAACCAGCCAAGACTCCACTTGAAGATGGCTACAAGGTCAATAGAAAGGGGGAGAAATCGGATGAGAAGTTTAAGGATGTCTCTCAATATAGAAGATTTGTGGAAAAATTGATATATCTCACCCTTACGAGGCCGGATATATGTTTTGCAGTCAACCAAGTGAGTCAACATATGCAAGAACCCACGTTTATCATTGGTCTATGGTGGAAAGGATACTTAGATATCTCAAAGGAAGCCCTGGCCAAGGTATATGGATGGGAAGGAATGGTAACACCGAGATTGTTGGATATTGTGAAGCAGATTGGGCTAGTGATAGAATAGATCAAAAGACTACAACCGGTTATTGTACCTTCATCGGAGGAAACTTGGTGACTTGGATGACAAAGAAGCAAAAGGTTGTATCTTGCTCAAGTGCGGAAGCGGAATATAGAGCTATGAGAAAGCTAACTAGTGAATTGACTTGGCTCAAAGCTCTTCTTAAAGACTTTGGTATTGAGAAAGAAGGACCGATCCCCATGCATTGTGATAACCAAGACGCGATCCACATTGCCACTAACTCAGTGTTCCATGAAAGAACCAAGCATATTGAGATTGATTGTCACAAGGTTCGTGAGAAGATTGAAGAAGGAGTTATCATGCCATGTTACACAAAGAGTGAAGACCAATTGGCGGATATCTTCACAAAGGCCGCAAGTCTAAAGGTTCGCAACAACATCTATGGCAAACTAGGTGTAGCGCCCGTGTTCCGGGGAATTGATTATTGGAGGAAGAATAATTAATTCCGGGGGGGCAGTATCGATCGATACTGGCCTGTATCGATCGATACCAGCCGGGTTTTCCCGTGGTTATCTTCTTCTCTATCTTCTTTCGGGTATAAAAGTTATCCTTTGGGAGGATAAGACCAAGAGTTGGTCGAGAAAGAGAGAGAGAGGGAGAGAAGGGGAGAGAAAGAGAGAGGAAGCTTTGCGAAGCTTGGATCTTGCGAGATCAAGGAGGTTTGAGCTTGTGAGAAGCTCGAAGGAGAGCTTGGGAGAAGCTTGGCTTGGGCGGGAGCTTGTGAGAAGAGAGAAAGGTCTTCTAGAGCTCGATCCAGCCGGTTTAAGGTGAGTTGGGACCAAAGGTTAGCAATTGAGCTTGTGTGTTTGTTGTTAAGCTTGATTGGTGTGCTGTGTGTGTGGTCCTGGCGAGTTCTGGGTGAGATCTCGTGGCGGTGGTTGGGAAATCGCAGGGAGTATCGACCGATACCATGTGAGTATCGATCGATACCTGTCCTTTGGCGGTGGTCTCGAGTTGTGGATAGACTCGAGTGTTGTGGTGGTGTGTCGATCGATACCAGGTGTGGTGTTGGGTGTCGATCGATACCAGGCCTTGGTGGGGTCTCGTGTGTTGTGTTGGCATCGATCGATACCAGTGTGTGGCTGGGGTGTCGATCGATACCAGGGCCCTGGTTGGGGGTCATTTGTTGTTGGGCATCGATCGATACCCGTGAAGTGTCGATCGATGCGGGTGGCTTCGTGCCGGGAAGTTTTAATTGGTGTAATTAATTCTTGGTTTGGCTATTTAATATTGATGTTGTTGTTGCTTATTGATAGCCTGTTGTTGGGATGATCAATCTCACTCAGCATTTGGTTAGCCAAATGTTGATGCATCACTTTTGTCGATGCAGGTAAAGATA
>PKML01000365.1:839505-852876 GCA_002933935.1 Eutrema yunnanense
GACACAGTCGTCAACACAGAATCTTCAGGAACTTGAGTAAGTGAAACTGTGTCGAAGACACAGACGTCAACACAGAATCTTCAGGAACTTGAGTAAGTGACAGTGTCGTCGACACACTCATCAACACAGGACAAAAGCTCATGGGATTAATTCTCCCCAACCACTTTCTCACCAACGGCTCTTTCTCTTCCTCCAACAGATCTTTCATTCAAGATTCAGATTTGTTGTACTCTCTTTGTAACTCTATAAAAGAGAAACAATATGACAAAAAAATAGAATATACTTTGGAGACTTATTCTCTCCACATTCTCTCTAATCTCTCTCTAATTCCCTTAATATAACAGTTAATTTGTAGCTTAACATTTGATGTCTCTTCCAGGATTATTCTTGTGACTTTGCTTGTGCAGTGAACATTATTTCCCTGGTGAAAGTTGTTGTCGAAGAGAAACTCAGTTGAAGGAGGAGAATAAATCTCAAGAACAGTTTCTATTAAATGAGTAATACCAATAGATAGCAACAGATAATTCAAAAATTAGTTTGACTAATTTTGTACTATTCAACCCTTAGTTATCATTTTTCTCTCTCTTCACCATCTTCACATTATTCTTCTTCTCTTATTCTTCTTTCTCCTTCTTCTTCTTCTTCTTTTTTCATATTCACGTTAGTTGAAAATTGCGAAAGGTGTAGGGTGCAAAAAGGCGGTGTTCGTGACGGGGATGATATCGTAAATAGTAGTGCTAATGGTGATGGTGGCGACAGTGATGGTCGTGGTGACAATGACGTTAGTGAAGAGTGGTGATGGTGTTTGTAAAAATGACAGTGTCGGTAAAGGTGGTGGTGATGGCGACGGTGGTGGTGCCGGCGACAGTGGTGGTGACGATGACGGTGTCGGCGACGATGGTGGAGAGTGGGCTATTATTGTTATCATGTTAACATAACCATTATTATTGGCCAATATTTTATATAAACTACACGTTAATATAAATATTATCGTATAATTTTATTATTTTGCCACGTAAAACAAATGTTATCTGTATATTTACTATGTTAACACGTTATAAATATCGGATATTATTGTTATCACGTTACAAGTATCGGATATTATTGTTAGCACGTTAACCTACTATATGATAATTTGGTTAACACGATAAACATAAACTTATGCTGATAACATATTAATTAACATGTTAACCAAATAATTATCTATTAAAAATTACAAACAGATTTATGTTATCCACAGGCCCGTCTCTACTTTTATTTGAGCCTTAGGCAAAAAAAATAAAAATTTGGGCCATTTTTCAAGTAATTTTTTTTTTGGACCCTTTTTCTTAAAGAATATTTTTAAAAAAATTTGGACCCATGGCAAATGTCCATATTGTCATGGGTCTGAGCCGGCCCTGTTATCCACACATATTATCTGGATATTTACGATGTTAACACGTTATAAATATCGGATATTATTGATAACATGTTAACATACTACATGATGATTGTGAGGCATATAGGAGTATTTCAGTCAGAATTTTTGAACATTGTTGAAAGAGAACTAATTATGAATTATTGGTTGTTAGTTTGCTAATAAAATGCTCATAAGCAGGCGCATCGCAGGGGTCTCAAAGGGTGTCCTACGATTAAACAAATAAAAAAAATTGTAAGAGCATGAGAGAGAATTATTATAGACTTTTGAAAAATTTTCTCTCCCAGGCCCGGTTACCGAGGTAGTCTTCAACCACCCGGTTTCTTTCCCAAACCAAGTCTAAACCACTCTTTCTTTTCCTAAAATAGAAATCTTATCCTTTATAAAACAGTTTTCTGGTTTCCGTACGCCGAGGTTCCACCCCCGTCTCTGCGTCGGAGGGTCCACCACCCCGCCAGTAAGCACTTTCCTGCTCTCTGCACCCCCTCTCCGGTTAGAAGATGGCTCATCGACGTTCTGTTACCTCTACAAACCACTAAAGAAACTCGCAAAACCACCATCGATGTCTTAAGCTTCACCGGCTTGTGTTCTCTCTAAGTCTTCCTGATTGCCGGTCAAACAGTAACCACTACTCCTGAGTTGGCCGAGGGCTAGTCTCATCTCAAAAGAAAACTCCCTGCTAAATCTCTCGGGATATTCCAACCTTTTTCCCAAACCCTGTTTTCTTCAAAACTCTGCATCTCATCTACAATGGCTCGACGTTTCTCCAACGCAGAAAAGGGGAAAGCTCTTGTCTCCCCCTCGGTCCCACCACCGCGAAAACGAATCAAAGTTCCTGACATGGATACCTCCGACTTGGTCCAGGAAAACTCTCTCACCCTTATTGGTCGCCTCACTAACCCAAAGGAGCAGAAAATGTGGTCGATGATTCCCTTCCTCCCAAAACGTTGGGGACTCAAAGGAGGAGCTATCGGATCTGACCTAGGGCAACACTGCTTCCAGTACCGCTTCGACTACGACGAAGATCTACAAAAAGTGCTTGATAACCGTCCTTATCATTTTGCTAAATGGATGGTCATTCTCCAAAAATGGGAACCGATAATCTCTCCAACCTTCCCGTCCCAGATCCCGTTTTGGATCCATCTCAAAGGAATCCCCCTGAACTACTGGAAAAGAGACCTCATATGTAACATCGGGGATGAGCTGGGTAGGTTTGAAGACCTCGAAATCACAAAAACAACTGCTAAGATCCGGGTGGAAGTCGACGGTCTAAAGCCCCTTGTCAAGGAGACAATACTAGAATTTAAGGGAGGAGAAGAAGCGATCGTCACTTTGGAGTACCAAAAATTGGAGAACCTTTGCTCATACTGTCATAGACTCTCCCACATGACAGCTCAGTGCCCCTCAAAAGTTAGGTCCAGCCGTATACGAGACAAAAGCTGGGATCGCCCCAAGGAAGGAAGTCCACCTAAACCTCTCAAAACACATGAAGAAGTTAGAAATCAAGGTTTTAGCCAGCGACTTGACAGACACGGGAGACCTTTCGGGGAGAGGCCTACTGAGAAAACCCGAGATATTGTGAAAGCCCTAGTCTCCTCGCTCCCTGATGTCCAGCCTCACGATCACTCCAAGAGGAAATCGAGAACAACAACTCCATCTGAATCCCATTCGTATCACAAGGGAGGAAGTAATTCTCATCAGCAACAAAGCCTTCGTCATCCTGAAGAACAATACGATTTGGAAGACAGGTCTCGTCAAAAGTTCAATCGATAGCCTCCACCAGTCAAAGTATGGAGAGAAAAAGATCTGAGAGAGGGATTGAAGCTAATTGATGAGCCTGAAACTCCAACCTCAAACCGTCTCTCGATGGAAAGAATTTTAGATATGGATTTCCTACCTCATGCATATCACATTTAGTCTGAAGAGGAGATTCTTAATGATCTCCAAGAGGTTACTATTCAATATATCAATTGTGCTGACCTAGTAGAGAGTGCGGCAAGACGACAAAGGGTCATTGAAGGCGAATCCCGAGGAATGATGGCGGAAACTGCGGCTTTCATGCTAGCAACGCCTACATTTCTGCAGACAACCATCAATGAATCATCCCAAAACGGTGAGGATATACCACAAGCACTACTCCAAGATACGGAAATTGAGTCTCCCGGGAAGTTTCAACATGGCCCAGTATCTTTGTCGGAACATCCAAAAAAGAAAAGAGGCAGACCCCCTTCGAAGAAACCCTTACATAATAGCCCAACACTCCTGATAGGGGCAAGCTCACGCAAAAGGAAAGTGGGTCAGGTTCAACAATCACCTAAACCAAGGAATTCGGCTCCGAGTATACCTCTTACAAAACCAAAGGCTATCAGTCGGGCAGATGTGGCCTCTTCGTCAAGATCCAATTCGGCAAGAACAACCCCTCGAAGCGAGGAGAATCGTCCTGCAGCAACCAGAAACGTGCCGATAAGTACTTTTGTCCCAGCAATATTAAAGGATAAGGTGGATTTTCACAATCCGCGAAATCCTCTTCCTTAGCTATTGTGAGCTGGAATTGTTGTGGGCTGGGGAATCCTGCAACAATTCATCGGATCCCGGAGCTTCACCACACTATAGCTCTGGATATCATATTCCTCATGGAGACAAAAAACTGTGATGACTTTGTATTAAAAAAACTGGATTTCTTTGACTTTTACTCTCATCTCCTTGTATCGCCCCTTGGGTCGGGAGGTGGTGGTTTAGCTCTGTTCTGGAATCAAAACATCGACTTACAAATTCTCTCCTCGTGCAAAGACTTCATCGATACATCAATATCTTTCAAAGGAAAATCATTCTCCTCAACCTTTGTCTATGGCGAACCGGATCAACAAAAAAGGAAAGATGTATGGGATGAACTCATGATGCTTTCTGAGGCTCGAGACTCCCCCTGGTTCTTAACAGGTGATTTTAATGAGATAATCGATAATTCGGAGAAATCGGGAGGACCGTTGCGAGCTGAAGGTTCCTTTGGAGTTTTCATAGCTTTCTTATCGCGATGTGATCTCTATGATCTTCGACATTCAGGCAATCACTTATCTTGGAGAGGAACCAGACACACTCACCTTATTCATAGTCGCCTAGACCGATCAATGGCAAACAGTTCATGGGCAGAACTCTTCCCTTCGGGTCGGTGCTAATATCTCTGTTTCGAAGGATCTGACCACCGACCAATTGTAACTTACTTGGACCATCATCCCCAAAACAAGGAGGGCTGTTCAGATACGACAGGAGAATGAAATCCAATCCTGAAGTCAGCAAACTCATTGCTGATTAATGGGCCAAATTTCCCCTAGCTTCTGTGGAATCGAGAATTTCAAATTGTCGAAAGGTGATTTCCCAGTGGAACCGCAAACATCACATAAACAGCCAGAAAGCCATTCGAGACGCAAAGGAAAAACTAGAGGAAGCCATGTCATCGCTGATAGCTGATGAATCAAAAATCAACTTGATCAACCAAGATCTAAAAAAGGCTTATATTGATGAAGAAACGTACTGGAAACAACGCAGCAGGACTCTCTGGCTTACCCTTGGAGATAAAAATTCAGGGTACTTCCATGTCATAACCAAAGGAAGAAGAGCAATGAACAAGTTTTCCATCATCGAAGACAATGAGGGTAGAGCTGTATATGAAGAATCTGAAATTGTGGATGTCTGATATATCATAGTTTTTACCCTGTTTAGACCATGATATAAGTCCTTTTTATAGAGTCTTTATAGTATTTTGGAGTCTTTTAGAGTCTTTTACAGGTCTTAGCACGTTTGGAGCATTATTGGAATTATTGGAGCTTTTTGGAGCACTTTGGAGCAGAAGCTGAAGTCGTGTTGCTGAGAACCTGATTTCACGGCAAGTATCGATCGATACCCCATGGTATTGATCGATACCCATCGCAGCAAGACACGACCCGCGAGTTTTCCAAGACTTGAAGAATCGCAAAAGTGCCCAGGAGTCTTTAATAATTACAAGAAGACCCCAAGTCGTGATTTAGGTTATAAATAGGATTTTACAGCCATATGCTTTATTAAGCTTTATTTTGATTTTACTTTGGTTTGAGACAAGTCTGAATCTCCCTTCGTCCGAGATCAGATCTCAAAAACCTCTTGTTATTCTTATTTTATTCAAGCATGTTGATTGTTTCATTCTCCATGTCTGAGTAGATCCACTTTAGGTTTAGGGTTTTCTCATAAGGGATTTCTTTGAATGCTAGGTTAATTATCTGTTTAAGATCCACCATCTGAATTAGTTCTTCGCCTTAGGTTGTGTTCAAAGCTAATTCTAGGTTGACGAATCTAGAACTTAGATCTTAGGATAATTGATTTGGCACGACAGTGCGATTAATTACCTGATAGAACCTAGGTGAGCAAATTGATTATTCGCAAAGAGATTTGGTTTAATTGATTTGTGAACATATCAAACCTGTTATTAAAGCTGATTTAGACTTTAGGATTCGCAAAGAGATTTGGAATTCCTAGGATTTAGATTTAGATAGTTTTCGCAACGAGAGTTGGTTAGCTATATTTTAGTGATTTGAGTTCAAGAACTGCGCTAAATCTGAATCCTGTTAGTTAGTTTATCTGCATTCATTGATTTCCTGAGAAAAACCCTGAGCCTATATTTCCCTGATTGATTTACAACTGTTTAATTTCTGCACTGTTTTTAATTACATCTGTTTGGCTTAGCGTAATTCGACACTTCATAATCTATTGTGTGATCTCTGTGAGTCTTCTGTGGTTCGACCCCTAGCTATACTATTACAACTGCTTTAGTACTTTAGGGTATTAAATTGAGCATATCAATTTTGGCGCCGTTGCCGGGGACTCAAATTCGCCATTAGATTTTAGTTTAGAATTTCGTCTAAGTTCGTCGGTATCGATCGATACTCACTAGTATCGGTCGATACTCCGGCGATTTCTTTGTTGGTATCGATCGACACCACTTGGTATCGATCGATACTCAACGTATTTTTCTGGTTACTTACGTTCTTGATCTTAGTGTTTTGTTTGCAGGTGTATGCCTGTTCGTGAAACCAGGAGCAACAAGAGCACACAGCTAGTTGATCTATCACTGGAACAGCTAGCGCTTGTGGAACGCACAAACAGAAAGTCCAAGCAAACATCAGGGATGAACAACCCTGTGGTTTTAAGAGCTGATGAAGCTGGGATTCTGAGAGACCAAGAGGGTCACGTGTGTAATGAGAGAGGGCAGCGCCTTGATGAGGCTGGAAACATCGTTGCCCCTGCTGCTATTGTTGAGATTGTCGCGCCAGCTGGGCGCGGCAACGCAGGGAATGCTGCAGGTAATCGTGGAAGAACGATTGGTGAGTACAACAGGCCAGAGCAGTTTTTCGCCAATCGGTCAGCGATTCGTCCTCCTGCTTATGAGAGGAATGACTTCGAGCTGAAACCTGCTTACTACACTCTAGTAGGACAGCATCTCTTCCATGGTCTTCCTCATGAACATCCAATGGACCATGTAGAGAAGTTCGAGGACTTGGTCACTAGCATCAAGAGCAATGGAGTGTCCTACGACTATCTCTTCTGCAAGCTCTTCCCCTACTCTCTAGGTGGAGAAGCTACTTACTGGCTGAGGCAGCTACCTCCTGGATCGCTGACTAATTGGGAGGACACTAAGAGAGCCTTCCTGATTAACTTCTATGATGATGGACGATCTGAAGATCTGAGGAATAAGATCTCCACTTTTTCTCAAGGACCTACTGAGGCGTTCAAGGCTGCTTGGACAAGATTCAGATCGTACCAGAGAGATTGTCCACATCATGGATACTCTGATGTGCAGCTGCTGGGTATCTTCTTCAGAGGAGTAGATTGGAGATATCAGATGGGTCTGGACTCTTCGAGCAATGGTAATTTCAACACCAGATATCCTGAGGATGCTATTGTGTTGATTGAGAACTTTGCCTCTAGTAGTAGCACCAAGAGCGCAGATTTCGAGCGCAAGAGGCTGGCTGGTAATCAGGATGGGTCGCAGATCGCTGAAGTGAAAGCTCAGCTGGATTCTATGCACAGTCTTCTGCTGGGAAAGACAACAAAGGCCGTCCACTTTGCTGCTGAGAATGAAGTGGAAGATTGTAACTACGTTGGTGGTTCTGGTTTTCAGGGTCAGAGATCTGGGTACAACACCAATCGAAACTTCACCAACTACGGTCAGCAAGGAGGGTACCAATCCCCACCACCCAAAGCTCCTGAGAACAAGATTGAAGCTATGTTTGAAACGCTCGTTCAAGGACAGCAGCAGATCACGGTGAACTTCAATGGTAAGATGGACACCATGTACACCGATTTGAGTGAAAGGATCGAAGCTCTAAAAACGGGCCACAGGATGCTGGAGACGCAAGTAGCTCAGACTGCAGCAAATTCCAAGGGAAAGGCGGTTCATTCACACAATGCACAAGTCAATGCCATCGGCTCACGTGCAGAAAATTTCGATGCAGTTCCTGAAATCGCACAAGCATCGATCGATACTCCCCAGTATCGATCGATACCAGCCCAGACGTCTGCTCGAATGGATTCAAAAACCCGTGTATCGATCGATACCCCATTGGTATCGGTCGATACCAAGGCGATTTCTGAGAAGATACAAGATACTTCGACTGTGGTGCCTAAGGTCGTTGCAGAACGAGTGTATATACCCGGGATGCCTTATCCTAATGTTCCTGGGCTGACAAGGGAGGAATGGGAGATTGCTAAACTACAGTATATGCTGGATAACCCGAACGTGGAGCTTCTTTCTGATGAAGATGAACCTGTCAGGAACGATTCAAAAGCAGGAGTATCGATCGATACCCTGCCTGGTATCGATCGATACCCATCGCAGATCGAGCCAAAAACTGTGACTCAAGTCGTACCAAAACGATTCAACATCGCCCAATTTTGGGAAGACCAGGATACCATGTATGAGGCAGCGAGAGCTAAGGAACAAGCTGAGAAAAGAGCTCGCAACCCCAAGAAGGATTCCAATCCTGTTCCTAAACATCTCAGAGATCCCATCTCTTCAAAGCAGCTGCGTGGCTTTGAAAAGATGGTACGAAGGATTCCTGACTCGTACACCTTTGAAGAAGCTCTAGAGTGCCGTCCTCTGCTAAGTCACTTTAAGGAATGCAGAGAAACTGAGGAAGAGATTAAGGCACTCTTCATTAAGGCTAGAGGTCCACCTCCACTGAGACAGTTGACACAGAGAGAAGATCCAGGGAAATTCGCTGTTCCATGCTCCATCTCAGGAGTTGATTTCAAAGAGTCTCTTGTTGACTCAGGGGCTAGTGTCAATGTCATCTCAAAGACAATTGCAGAGAGGTTGGGGGCTACTATTCTATCTCCTAAGACATCTATCACGTTTGCAAACGATTCCACCTCACTTCCATATGGTGAAATCTCTGGTTTGCTTGTCAAAGTAGGAGACTGTCTGCTGCCTACTGATTTTCAGGTTGTAGAGATGGGTGCGACATCTGTTATGCCTATACTGCTGGGACGACCCTTCATGGCTACTGCTGGCGCGATCATAGACACGCCTAATAAGAGAATCTCTTTCTCTTACATTGACAAAGGGATCTATTATGGTGCCATTCCCCCTAGAAGTGTTCCCACACGTGCCTCTAGCATCAAGGCTATCACAGGAGAGTCGCTGGCAATTGATCTTCTGGAAGAGCCTCCTGATGAGCCTGCTACCACAGACGTTCCAGCTGAACCGCCCAACATCCAGAAGAAAAAGGCCAAGAGCAAGAAGATTGAGAATCCCCATGTCACTTTGATCCCTCAGAAGTGCGATGGGAATTCGATTGAGTACAAGGTCAAATGCAAAGGAGCCTTGAAGCCATTTTCCAAGGCTAGAGTCCTGCTTACTTCTGAGCTAAAAGAGAAAGGGCAGGAATTTGTGGACAGCATGCTAAGCAAAACGCTGAAGCTAGTAATGTCAAGTGATGGAGCCTGTTTTGGTGCAAGCTCTCACTCTTATCCAGCCTGAAGGGCGTTACAGTCAAGCTATTGACGTTAAACGAGCGCTTGGTGGGAGGCAACCCACTGGTGAGTCTGTTTTTAATTCGTTTTTCTTTTTATTTTTCATTTGTTTTGAGTTTGTGTCAGGATAAAGAAGGAGCAAAACTCGAAATCGCCTAAGCATCGATCGATACCCCATTGGTATCGATCGACACTAATCGCGGATGAAAGTTCACCAAGTCGATCTAAGCATGGTATCGATCGATACCATGGTGTGTGTCGATCGACACTCGGTGTTCCAGGAAGGTAATTTCTGGTTTCTCTTCGTTTATCCTTTTCTTTTGTTTTATTTCACTGACTCTAGGCTAGATAACACTGGGGACAGTGTTGTTCAAGTCTGGGGGAGGTGTCTGCTGACATTGTTTTTGTTTTTCTTAGAGTCAGTTGTTTTATCGAGTCAAAATTGTTTTATTGAGTCAAAATTTGTTGGAGATTATGATCCTGTGCTTGAACCTATTGATTTGATTTTGTTTTTGAGTGCACAGTGTTACAGGATCAGTTCTAGATCGACTAATGAAAAATCCAAAGACTGACCAGTTGACTAGAAAACATCCATGTCTCCAGCAGAGTTCTTCTGAAGCCTGAGCCAAATTTTTGCACTTCATCAATGTGGTTAGTGTTTTTAGAGCTTGATTCATCATTCATATCTGATAAAGGAACCCATGTGTTTAGAGTTATGGTATCTCTCTCCCCTGTTATAAGTTGATAAATAAGAGCATAAAAGATTGAAATGATTTTCTTCTGAGTAGAGGGTTAGGAAAATTTCCAGCGATCCCATTATTCTACTTAAGAGGGAATGATCACACAAAGGATTGGAAGCGAGGCTAGGATTTTCCTATGATGCCATTATTCGCCTACATCCTTTGATACATAGAGAGGGAAGAACCGGGGATTTGGTGGCAAACACCATCAATACTCGCGTCTCATACCTTGATATGTATATGCTAAGCTAAAAAAAAAAAAAAATAATAAGAACACAATAAGTAATAAGTCTGGGGGAGAGAAATTGATACAAGAAGTGTGAAAAGGGTGGTTCCTTTGTTATGATATTGTCTGGTAAAGAGTCTAGAAGGTTCTTGAATATTAACTGCAGAGATGAAACTGGCGATGAGGGCTTTATTTGAACAATGCTGTGGGATAATGTGTGGAGTCTGGAAAAGCTGCGAATGTCTACGGAGAAGTACATGGTGGTTAGATCAAAAGCTGATCAGGTGACATTTGGGTACTTGGGAAAAGGGTCATTTCGATGGTTCAGGAACAGGTGAGTCTCTACGTTTTCAAACCTCTTTCTCTGTTTAGTCTTTTATTTGCTTGAGGGCAAGCAAAGGCTAAGTCTGGGGGAGTTGATATATCATGGTTTTTACCCTATTTAGGCCATGATATAAGTCCTTTTTATAGAGTCTTTCTAGTATTTTGTAGTCTTTTAGAGTCTTTTACAGGTCTTAGCACGTTTGGAGGATTATTGGAGATATTGAAGATTATGGGAGCACTTTGGAGCAGAAGCTGAAGTCGTGTTGCTGAGTATCTGTTTTCACGGCCAGTATCGATCGATACCCCCTGGTATCGATCGATACCCATCGCAGCAAGACACGACCCGCGAGTTTTATCAAGACTTGAAGAATTACAAAAGTGCCCAGAAGTCTTTGATATTTACAAGAAGACCCCAAGTCGTGATTTAGGTTATAAATAGGAGTTTTAAGCCATCTGTTTAGGCTATGCTTTATTTTGCTTAAGTTTAAGAGAGATTTTGGTGAGAGATACAATTCTGATTTCCCTTCGTCCGAGATCAGATCTCAAACCTTGTTTCTCTTTCTGATTTTATATAGAGTATTTATTCAAACATGTTTATTAATTTAATCTCCATGTCTGAGTAGATCTCTTGTTAGGTTTGGGGATTCTCATAAGGGATTTCATTGAATGTTAGGTTGATTAGTTATTTAGGGTTCATAATCTGAATTAGTTCTTCACCTTAGGTTGTTCTCAAAGCTAATTCTAGATTGATCACCTAGAACTTAGATCTTAGGATAATTGATTAGGCACGACAGTGCAATTAATTACCTGATAGAACTAGGGTGAGCAAATTGATTATTCGCAAAGAAATTTGGTTTAATTGATTTGTGAACATATCAAACTTGAAATTAAGGCTGATTTATTCTTAGGGATTTGCAAAGAAATTTGGGATTCTGAAGTTTAGATTTAGATAGTTTTCGCAACGACAGTTGGTTAACTATGCATTAGTGATTTGAGTTCTAGAACCGTGCTTAACCTGAACCCTGATTAGTTAGTTTATTTGCATTCATTGATTTCCTGAGAAATATCCATGAACCTATCTTTTTCCCATGAAATACAACTCGTTTACTGCTTTCTGTTTTCTGCTTAACCTGAATTGCTTAGCTTAGCTTGATTCTACAATTTATTGAGTGATTTCTGTGAGTCCTTGTGTTCGACCCCTAACTAGACTACAACTACTGCTTTAGTACTGTTAGGGTATTAAATTGAGCATATCAATTTTGGCGCCGTTGCCGGGGATTCAATTTCACAATTAGATTGTAGCTGTCGAGTTTCGACTAAGCCCGCCAGTATCGATCGATACTACCTAGTATCGGTCGATACCAAGGTGATTTTCTTGTTGATATCGATCGATACCATCAGTGTCGGTCGATACTCATCGTGACTTTGGTTACTAACGTTCTTGATCTTAGTGTTTCAGGTGCATGCCTGTTCGTGAAACCAGAAGAAGCAAGAGTACTCAGCTGGTCAATCTTTCGTTAGAGGAACTAGCACGTTTGGAACGCACAAACAGAAAGACCAAGCAGACATCAAGGATGAACAACCCAGTGGTTTTAAGAGTTGATGAAGCTGGAATTTTGAGAGACCAACAGGGTCATGTGTGCAATGAAGGAGGGCAGCGACTTGATGAGGCTGGAAACGTCGTTGCCCATGCTGCTGTAGTTAAGATTGTCGCGCCAGCTGGGCGCGCCAACGTTGGGAATGCTGCAGGTGATCGAGCTAGAACACTTGGCGAGCATAACAGGCGTGATCAGTTCTTTGCCAATCGAGCTGCGATTCGCATACCGACTTTTAAGAGGAATGACTTCGAGCTGAAGCCTGCATATTATGCTCTCGTAAGTCAGAACCCATTCCATGGTCTACCTCATGAGCATCCCATGGATCACATCGAAATGTTCGAGGATTTGGTCACTAGCATGAAGTACAATGGAGTGCCCAATGAGTTCATTTTCTGTAAACTCTTCCCGTATTCTCTTGGTGGGGATGCTGCTTATTGGCTGAAGCAGCTAGCTCCCGACTCTCTAACTACATGGGATGAGATGAAGAACGCGTTTCTGGTTAACTTCTATGATGATGCAAGATCCGAGGAGCTCAGGAACAAGATCTCTCAGTTCGCTCAGGGTCCGACATAAGCATACAAGGCTTCATGGGTTCGTTTCAAGTCCTATCAAAGAGACTGTCCGCACCATGGGTTCACTCAGGTGCAGCTGCTGGGCACTTTCTACAGAGGAGTTGATTGGAGATACCAGATGGCAATGGACTCTACAAGCAATGGGAATTTCTTCACCAGGTATCCGGATGATGCTGTTGTGCTGATAGAGAACTTGGCGTCTAGTAATAGCACCAAGAATGCTGATTTCGAAAGGAAAAAGCAAGCTGGAGGAACAGAGGGATCGCAGATTGCTGACATGCAGGCCAAACTGGATTTCCTGGTTGGAAAGTCGAAGAAATCTGTGCACTTTGCTGATGAAGTAGCAAATCTGGAAGAAGAAGAAGAGGATGTTAACTACGTTGGTGGTTCTGGATTTCAGGGTCAACAATTTGGGTACAACAACAACCGAAACTTCAGCAACAACACTCGAAATTACGGGAACTCTTCGTACCAGCCCATCCCTCCCAAATCC
>PKML01000365.1:861354-876740 GCA_002933935.1 Eutrema yunnanense
TTAGCACGTTTGGAGCATTATTGGATTTACTGGAGTTTATTGGAGCACTTTGGAGCAGAAGCTGAAGTTGTGTTGCTGAGTACCTGATTTTCACGGCCAGTATCGATCGATACCCCCTGGTATCGATCGATACCCAGCGCAGCAGACACAACCCGCGAGTTTTTCCAAGACTTGAAGAATTACAAAAGTGCCCAGAAGACTTTAATATTTGCAACAAGGCCCAAAACGTGATTTAGGTTATAAATAGGATTTTACAACCACTTGTTTAGGCTATGCTTTATTTTGCTTAAGTTTAAGAGAGATTTTGGTGAGAGATACAAGTCTGATTTCCCTTCGTCCGAGATCAGATCTCAAGCCTTGTTCATCTTTCTGATTTTATATAGAGTATTTATTCAAACATGTCTATTGATTTAATCTTCATGTCTGAGTAGATCTCTTGTTAGGTTTGGGGATTCTCATTAGGGATTTCATTGAATGCTAGGTTGATTAGTTATTTAGGGTTCATAATCTGAATTAGTTCTTCACATTAGGTTGTTCTCAAAGCTAATTCTAGATTGATCACCTAGAACTTAGATCTTAGGATAATTGATTAGGCACGACAGTGCAATTAATTACCTGACAGAACTAGGGTGAGCAAATTGATTATTCGCAAAGAAATTTGGTTTAATTGATTTGTAAACATATCAAACCTGAAATTAAGGCTGATTTATTCTTAGGGATTTGCAAAGAAATTTGGGATTCTGAAGTTTAGATTTAGATAGTTTTCGCAACGACAGTTGGTTAATCATACTTTAGTGATTTGAGTTCGAGAACCGTGCTTAACCTGAACCCTGATTAGTTAGTTTATTTGCATTTATTGATTTCCTGAGAAATATCCTTGAACCTATCTTTTTCCCATTGAATACAACTCGTTTATTGCTTTCTGTTTTCTGCTTAACCTGAATTGCTTAGCTTAGCTTGATTCTACAATTTATTGAGTGATTTCTGTGAGTCCTTGTGTTCGACCCCTAACTAGACTACAACTACTGCTTTAGTACTGTTAGGGTATTAAATTGAGCATATCAGATACCCCCTGGTATCGATCGATACCCATCGCAGCAAGACACGACCCGCGAGTTTTCCAAGACTTGAAGAATCGCAAAAGTGCCCAGAAGTCTTTAATAATTACAAGAAGACCCCAAGTCGTGATTTAGGTTATAAATAGGATTTTACAGCCATATGCTTTATTAAGCTTTATTTTGATTTTACTTTGGTTTGAGACAAGTCTGAATCTCCCTTCGTCCGAGATCAGATCTCAAAAACCTCTTGTTATTCTTATTTTATTGATGATTTATTCAAGCATGTTGATTGTTTCATTCTCCATGTCTGAGTAGATACACTTTAGGTTTAGGGTTTTCTCATAAGGGATTTCTTTGAATGCTAGGTTAATTATCTGTTTAGGATTCACCATCTGAATTAGTTCTTCACCTTAGGTTGTGTTCAAAGCTAATTCTAGGTTGACGAATCTAGAACTTAGATCTTATGATAATTGATTTGGCACGACAGTGCGATTAATTACCTGATAGAACCTAGGTGAGCAATTGATTATTCGCAAAGAGATTTGGTTTAATTGATTTGTGAACATATCAAACCTATTATTAAAGCTGATTTAGACTTTAGGATTCGCAAAGAGATTTGGAAATCCTAGGATTTAGATTTAGATAATTCTCGCAACGACAGTTGGTCAATTATACTTTACTGATTTGAGTTCAAGAATCGTGCGTAATCTGAATCCTGTTAGTTAGTTTATCTGCATTCATTGATTTCCTGAGAAAAACTCTGAGCCTATATTTTCCCAATTGATTTACAACTCCTTTAATTTCTGCATTGCTTTTAATTACATCTGTTTGGCTTAGCTTGATTTGACACAATATAATCTATTGAGTGATCTCTGTGAGTCTTTGTGGTTCGACCCCTAGCTATATTACAACTACTGCTTTAGTACTGTTAGGGTATTAAATTAAGCATATCAATGTCATCTCGAGATATTTCCAGGATATCTTCGTTTCTAGAAACTCAAACTGTACGGAAACTGCTGCACAAGCGATTCACCCATGTATCTCATCAGAAACAAATGAAACCCTGATTGCAGATTCAACAAAAGAGGAAATCCGAGCTGCTCTGTTTTCTATTCATCCGGATAAAGCTCATGGACCTGACGGTTTCTCAGCCAGCTTCTTTCAGTCCAATTGGACAGTAATTGGCCCTTCAATCACAAAGGAGATCCAACAAATCTTCTCCTCTGGGTTTTTACCAAAGTCCATCAACAGAACTCACATACGGCTTATCCCAAAGATTAAAAGTCCCAAAGCCGTAGCTGATTATCGACCCATCGCTCTCTGTAATGTCTATTACAAAATCATCTCAAAGATTCTAACCAAGAGATTGCAGCCAGTTCTTAATTCTATAATCTCAGAAACGCAATCCGCCTTTGTTCCCAGCCGAGCAATCTCAGATAACGTGCTGATTACACACGAAACGCTGCACTTTCTCAAGACATCAGCAGCAACAGAACACTGCTCTATGGCCGTTAAAACAGACATGAGAAAAGCCTACGATAGACTCGAATGGAGCTTCATCACAGCGGTCCTAAAGAGATTTGGGTTCCATGCCAAATGGATCAACCTGATTTTACAATGTATCACCTCTGTTTCTTATTCCTTTTTGATCAACGGAGCAGCTCAAGGAGAGGTGATACCCCGAAGAGGTATCCGGCAAGGTGACCCACTGTCTCCGTTCATATTCATTCTCTGCAGTGAGGTCCTCTCTGGCCTGTGCAAAAGAGCCAAGAATAGTGGCCATCTTCACGGAATACGAGTTGCTAGAGGTAGCCCGAGAATCAATCATCTTCTGTTCGCCGACGATACCATGTTCTTTTGCAAAACAAATCACCGATGTTGCGAGGCTCTGTTGGCCATTCTCCTCCGTTATGAGATGGCTTCCGGTCAAAAGATTAATGTCGGGAAATCCGCTATAATTTTCTCGGGCAAGACACCCCTCGAGATAAAAGAGCGAGTAAAAGCAGTTCTTGGAATCTCAAAAGAAGGAGGACAAAGGAAGTACTTAAGACCCCCGGAAAGCTTTGGTCGTCACAAAAAATATCTCTTTACACTGATAGTTGATCGCATAAGACAAAAAGTAGTGAGCTGGTCCTCAAAATTCTTATCGATAGCGGGCAAACTTACAATGATAAAAGCGGTTCTCTCATCAATTTCCACCTATTCCATGACTTGTTTCAAACTTCCAACCAGTCTTTGTAAAAGGATACAATCATCTCTGACGAGATTCTGGTGGGACTCAAACCATGGAAAGAAAAAGATGTGTATGATCTCTTGGAAGAAGATCACAAGATCAAAGCGAGATGGAGGCCTGGGCTTCAGAGAAATTCAGAGTTTTAATGATGCTCTCCTCGCAAAACTGAGTTGGAGGATCCTTAATCACCCAACATGTCTCCTCGCAAAGGTCCTCTTGGGAAAATACTGTCTCGAAAAACCCTTCTTACAAACACATGTGGTTGCTTCGGTTTCACATGGGTGGAGAAGCATCTTAATTGGGAGAGATCTACTAAAGAAACAGCTCGGGAAAGTCATTGGTAATGGGAAAGACACATCACTATGGAATGACACGTGGCTATCTCTCTCCCAGCCCCTGAAACCAATAGGTCCTCCTACTTTAGCTTCAAAAGACCTTATGGTTTTCGATCTACTCTCATAAGATCTTCAGAACTGGAATCAACAAAAAATCAGTTCAATTATCCCGGAATGGGCCTCGCAAATCCTTTGTCTCAGACCTAGCATGAAGGGAGCAGCAGACTCTCACATTTGGTTGCCAAACAAATCGGGTCTGTATACTCCAAAATCAGGGTATCATTGTGCGAAAGCAGAAGGTTTATTCCCCGACCAGCAGGAATTACAAGATTTCAACTGGAATTCTACCATCTAGAAAGGAAAGTTCTCTCCAAAAGTCCGTGTTTTCATGTGGAAGGTGTTGCAAAAATCACTTCCGTTGGGAGAAAACCTGCTCAACAGGGGACTATTGGACAAAGCTTGCCGTATACATTGTGGAGATTTAGAAACTACCGAGCACCTGTTTTTCCACTGCGATTTTGCGCAAAAGGTGTGGCGAGCAGCTCCTTTCGTCGCTCAGATTCTCTCGGTTAACTTCCCAGATTTTAAGACAGGCTTAACAACTCTGATGAATTCGATTAGCCTCCCTCCAACGGGGTTAGGTACAGGCCCTCTATTTCCGTGGATCTGTTGGTCCATATGGTCGCCCCGCAACTCTCTCCTCTTTGAAAACAGAGAGTTTAAAGCTGAGGAAACTTTACTCAAAGTTATTGCAGCAGCTAGAGAGTGGCAAGTAGCTCAGTATGCAGATCTTAAACCAATCGTCCCTGCTGCCTCGCGTATCAGTTTGGCGCCGACACCAGACTTTATCACATGCCATACCGATGCAGCGTGGAGAGACGATACGCAAACCGCAGGTTTTGGATGGATTTTCTCGGATAATAGAGGTCTAGAACTCTGCAGGAACCACTATGCAGAACAACACGTTGTTTTCCCGCTTATGGTGGAAGCGATAGCGATCCGGTCCGCCCTCTCCCATGCCCTGGAAAAAGGTTACACCAAACTCTGCCTCAATTCAGATGCTCATGAACTTGTCTGAGCCATTACATCTCGGGATCAGATTAAAGAGATCTACGGTATTCTTTATGACATTTTCTCCCTCTCAAACAGCTTTTCAATTGTCTCTTTTAACTATATTCCTCGAAGTGCCAATGTTTCGGCTGATGTTTTAGCTAAGAAATCCCTTCGTGATTTCTCTATCCTCGTATCGCGACTGTAAACTCTTCTTTAAGTAATGCAATAGATGTTAAAAAAAAAAGAGCATGAGAGAGAGAAAGAAAAGAAACGCATGAGGTGTCTCGTTTGAGACCCTCTACAAAAAAATGTTTATACACTTTTTACATATGTGTCCATTTCTTATTTGTCCATTTTTATTTTTTAATTTAATCATTTAATTAAATTATATGAAAAGAATTAATAGTTTATTTTTGAAACACCCTAAATGGATTCTCAGCGATGATGATGCTCATTTTGTGTCAGTTACAAGTTTTCTTCTTTATCGTTGTAACTTTCAATTTATAAACAACAAAAAATCTTACTGTGTAGGGCAATGAGTAATGAAAATTTTATTATCTTTTATTTTCATGTAAAACGTTAAATTTTTTCGCATGCTCGAATCCATATACATAACAGCTAGAAGAAAAAATCCGAACATTACAAACTTGTGCTTCAACCACAACACATACCTCATTGTTCACGTTTTCGCTATTTATCCACTCCAAAGTAACTAACTTCAACTTTTCCCTTGTACCTAACTGACCCCACACGTTATGATCTTCTTTATTTAATAACAAAATGTGTCCACCATTTGGAGCAACAGAACATTATTTCGAATTTCGAATAAGAGAATCCATAAAACATGCCTCGCTGGCCGCCTTTCCCGCCGTTCGGATCACCAGGTGGTGGAGAGTGGGTTATCATTGTTATCATGTTAGCATAACCATTGTTATCATGTTAGCATAACCATTATTATTGGCCAATATTTTATATAAATTACATGTTAATATAAATATTATCGTATAATTTTATTATCTTGTCGCGTAAAACAAATGTTATATGTATATTTACTATGTTAACACGTTATAAATATCGGATATTATTGTTAGCACGTTACAAGTATCAGATATTATTGTTAGCATGTTAACATACTATATGATAGTTGGGTTAACACGATAAACATAAATTGTTTCGCATGCTCGAATCCATATACCAAACAGCTAGAAGAAAAAAATCGAACATTACAAACTTGTGCTTCAACCACAACACACACCTCATTGTTCACGTTTTAGCTATTTATCCACTCCAAAGTAACTAACTTCAACTTTTCCCTTGTACCTAACTGACCCCACACGTTATGATCTTTATTTAATAACAAAATGTGTCCACAATTTGGAGCAACACAACATTATTTCAAATTTCGATTAAGAGAATCCATGCCTCGCTGGCCGCCTTTCCGACCACCAGGATGCGGACCACCACCACCTGGCTCTATGCCACCGGGCTGGCCACCTGGTCCACCACCGGGATGCCCACCGGGCTTTATGGGCTGGCCACCTGGTCCGCCACCACCTGGTTCCATGCCACCGGGCTGGTCACCTGGCAGCATGCCACCAAGCTGGCCACCTGGTCCGCCACCACCTGGTTCCATGCCACCGGACTGGTCACCCGGCAGCATGCCACCAGGCTGGCCACCTGGCTGCATGCCACCGGGCTGGCCACAGCAACCAGGTGGAACGCCACCAGCCAATCAAAATCCTCCAACAACAAACCCAAATGACGAAACAAAACCTGCCACTAAACCTGATGTAGTCAAACCTCCCACTGGACCTGACGGTTCTGATGAAGTGAAACCTCCGACCGGGCCGAATCCTAGTGGCTATGATGAAGTGAAACCTCCCACTGGTCCTAATCCTGGCGCAGATTATGATCCACCAGTCTACTAGAGAAAAGAGTCATATATGTGATCAGAAATCGGAAATGGCATTACAAATAGTGCTTGTTGATGATCGGCCTTGTACGAATACACTAGTATTCAATACTGTACTTCAACTATAAGCTTTATTTACTCGAATAAAAAATACCGTATGGGAACTGGCTTTGCACCAAACTTTAACTGATTTGCATCTATGAAATTATACTAAATCAGAATGTCAAAAGAGACCAGTGTTAAAATTACATTGGCCAAAAACATGTTTCTAAATCAACCAAAATCTCACATTGTGGCTATGACCACAAGCTTTCTTTCCTCGAAAAAGAACACCGTTTGGGAACTGGTTTGCACCAAACATTAACTGAATTGCATCTATGAAATTATACTAAATCATCAGAACGTCAAAAGAGACCAGTGCTAAGACTTCATTGGCCAAAAACATGTGTCTAAATTAACCAAAATCTCACGTTGTATATATAACTTAAATAGCCAGAGAGATACATGATGGGTAAATTTTTGAACATGACTCCCAACAACTGTGTTAACCCAAAACAGAGCACAAGCCGCAAAAGGAATCTCACCGAACAGGATCCAAAGCTATGAAAATGTAATGTAGCCAAAAACATAGGAGCAGACAACAAGAATTCTGACCTATGCACTACCCATTTCTCGCGACAATAAGCTAGACACTTCAACTTCATTAACATATGGGACTTAGGAGATAGAGAGATATCGAGATGCAAACTTGCCTTGTGCAGAGGATGCATTGATGACTGATGAGTGCCCATTTCAGCTCCAGTAATAAATGATTTGGATTTGGACATAAGTGCCCAGAGAATCTGCACTTCTTGAATTATAAGAGTATGATCCATTGAAGAAGAGGCAAATTCACTATGGACTAAGATACCAGAATGGGAACCAAGAACTCTGAACATTGTACGGATTTGGCAACAAGAACATAAATTTCTGCAAACAAGAACACAAATTGCAGTGCAGTTTAAGTTCTAGATAAAAGAGACAAAAATACAAAATGCCAGTATATTTCGATTAGTATTGAGATGATAATTCTTATCCACTTTCCAATAAGTCTTGAGTCAAAACTAGAATCACGTCTCCTGGAGCTATTGTGGCAGCTCAAGCAACACTGGAGCTTCTCCATTTACATCAGTATCATCGAATGGTTCAGCAGGAGGAGGCCCATCACCACCGGTCTGCTCGTCTTCAGGATGAAAGTTGATAGGGAACTTGGTTACTCTAGGTTTGTCTGTGAGTATGTTCCTTAGGACCTTATCAATCAAAACCTTAGTAGGAGGCTCTTCCCTAAGTTGTTCATCTTCATAGTCATTGTTCACATAATAGCCAACTCTTATAAACTCTTGATCCATGTAGGAGCAAGTCAACAATAACACAGTTACACCAATAATATCTTCCTCACGGATCTTTGACGGATCTGGAGAGTCAGCCTGTCATTTTGATTGAACAAAAGTCAAGACAAAGATTTTGTAACTAAACCAACACAAACGGAGAGATGAGAGTAGAACAGATCATATGCTACCTGTAATACAAATCGGTAGTTGCCAACATTAACAGGCCCAACGAGAACACTTTCCAGAAGCTGATCAGAGGTTTCATCTTCAGCTGACCCAACGTAGATAAGCTTCCATTCTAAATCTGTACCAAGAGAAAAGAGGCTAGAAAGTTGACATCTTGCTTACAAGAATGTGACCATTAAACAAGAACCTTTGCAGATATGGATCCAAGTCATCCAAAGAGAATAGTAAAATCGAGATCCACGCTATAATGGAGCTTCTAGTCTACCGCAAATCTCTTCGTTTGAAACCCCAAATTTTGACATCTTGCTTACAAGAATGTGACCATGACCTATCAAAGACTAACATTAACTACAATCTTAAACAAGAGCTTTTGTAGATATGGATCCAATTCATCCGAAGAGAATACTAAACTCGCTATAATGGAGCTTCTAGTCTACCGCAAATCTCTTCGTTTGAAAAACCAAAATTTGACATCTTGCTTACAAGAATGTGACCATGACCTATCAAAGACTAACATTAACTACAATCTTAAACAAGAACCTTCGCAGATATGCATCCGATTCATCCATAGGGAATACTAAACTCGCTTCAATGGCTTCTATTCTAGTGACATTAACTACAATCTCAAACAAGAACCTTTGCAGATATGGATCCGATTCATCGAAAGAGAATACTAACTCGCTATAATGGAGCTTCTAGTCTACCAAAAATCTCTTCGTTTAAAACCCCAAAATTTGACATCTTGCTTCCAAGAATGTGACAATGACCTATCAAAGACTAACCATTAACTACAATCTTAAACAAGAACCTTTGCAGATATGGATCCAATTCATCCATAGGGAATACTAAACTCGCTTTAATGGCTTCTATTCTAGCGCAAATCTCTTATTTTGAAACCCCAAAAACTGAAATTTGTAGCACCATGTAGAATCAACCAACATAGAACTAAACAACCCCAAATTAAAAGAAGAAATCACTCAATAGACAACGAGGATCAATCAAATCGAGCGCAGGAGGATTGGGGGAAAGTAAAAGTACCGTCTTTGAGAGAGGTCAAGCACTCGTACGAAATCTCGAACTGGAAAGGGTTAACAAACGGCGCTGGATTGTCCAAGACGGTGACGTTAGTGATATTGATGGAGCTCATGATTTGATCGGGAGATCTCAGGGGCTCGATCAAAACCCTAGATTCTAGAAACTTGATCGGAATCTGGAGAGACCAAGAGGGAGAATCTAGGGTTTTGGATTTTTTTTTTCTCCGAGATGAAATCGCCGGTGGGCAAATGTTTCAATTTGGGACGTTGGTTTAAACCGGTCGCCGTAGGGCCCAGTGACCGGCAATTACCATTTCAGCTAATTTGGCGGGAAGAATGTTAAAACCCAAACTAGAGGAGGGAAAATAAAATTGAAATCGAAGCTTTTATTAGGGTAAATATATCTTTAATCTTCAAAGAATCTTCAAGTTTAGATCGTTGTTTTTTTCAATTCGGTTCGGTTTTTGATTCCCTTTTTTGGATATAGAAAACCTGAATACATTTATTTAAACTAATGTATACTAAAATATGATTCGGTTTTTGGATCGATTGTATTGATCTATCAGATCTGATCAGATTTTGGTTAATCCGGATTAAACACCACCAATATAGGATAAAAAATTTAGGAAAACAAGCGTTGGACTTGGACATCATAAATTCGGCAGAAAAGGACAATAGTTCAAATGACGGTTTTGGCGATTTTCTGGGTGATTTTCAAATCATCCAATTTCTGTAAATCGTTCCTGTTTTTAGGATCGATTTTTCTCAATCACCATGTCGGAAAGAGGCGGTTCAACGACAATTTCTTCTCCATATCATCCATCTCCGTAGTGGGAAGAAATACCCACTACGATGTAACCGTAGAAAACATCAATCTCGGGGTGAATGATGAACCAAAAGCATTATCGGTGGAAATCTGTGCCGAAGCAGCAAGAGTGAACCAATTTTCTTTGATGGGTCGTCCGCTCATTCCCAGACGACAAAACCTGCGGTCAATTGTTGCAACTCTTCCACGTAATTGGGGCTTGTCCGGTTTAATCTCATGACGTATTGTGGATCGAAGGAGGTTCCAATTCATCTTTTCATCTGCTGATTTAATGCAATCTGTCGTGAACTGTGGACCTTGGACGTTTAGCGACCGTATGCTTGTGCCCCAGCGTTGGTCTCCTGAAATGAATGAATTGGACCTCAATATCATTCTTTTTTTGGTGCAAATCAGAGGGATTCTGCTTCAATATCTTACACCAACTGTCATCCGATACATTGGTGATAAGATAGGCAATGTTGTGGACTTCAATCCCGAAACTGCTACAGTTGTGGAATTTGTCCAAGTGAAGCTGAATTGGAACATAGATCTTCCTCTCAAGTTCCAGAAAAATTTTCAATTCTCGCCAGGCACTAACACCTTACTGCTATTCAAGTACGAGCGTCTGCGTGGATTTTGTGAGGTATGTGGAATGATGACACATGACTCGGGAGAATGTGTTAATCATGGTGGCATTATACAAGATGACGATTTCCAGGGTGATAATGAAGAAGCAGATGCCCATCACGGTGGTGATGATGAAGGTGGTGTTAATCAAGGAGATAATGTTGTGCAACAACAACATGTTGATGGTGCACATGTAGAAGCTGATGCACAAATGGAGTTCTAGGAAGTTGAGGTTGAAAACATGGGGGAGCAGGAGGAGGATTTATTGGCCTTCAATGAAGAAAATTTCCAGCCAACAATTCATGCGTTTGTTAGAGAAAGAACGGTTTTCATTGGTTATGATGCAGAGAGGCGTAAAAAGGTTTTCATTGAGAATCTAGTGAATGACATGAATGAGGAACGTACGACAGCAAGAGAGCAATACAATGTAACTCATGAGGGAGCCAACACAAACCTTTTCAAAGATCAACAAGATGTAACAGTGACTCTACAAGGATCGATGCAATATGGTAGCTTCTTGGATGACCCAAGCGACTACTCTGGTTTTTCGATTTCTCAATCCCCTTTTCCAGATGAACAAGGTATAGATACTTGTACTGCTATTGGTACTCTTTCTGGTAATACAGGCTCGGGTGAAGGTACAAAAAAGCGAATGCGTGAAGAGATGAATTCAGAGGAGGTTTTTGACAAGTTTATGGATGGTTCATTTAAGCTTTTACGCGGACCAGGGGCATTACAAAAACTACAAATGGATTACCAAAACATGGGTGAAGCTGTCAATCACCCTTGTCCAACCTTTGGAGGCACGGTGGGCCCTAATCCACCAGATGTCCCATGAGAGTTGAGGTGTGGAACTGTCGGGGCTTGGGACAACACCTCACAGTTCGAAGTTTTCAGGAGATGCAGAGGGTGTATCTCCCAGACATGTTGTTCCTGGTGGAAACTAAACAGCAAGATAACTATGAAAAGAAAGGTGGTCGTACAAAACCAGACCGTAGTTTCAGAGACTTTAATACGATGCTTCAAGTTTGTGGAATGAAATAATTAAAATACAAAGGGAGCCCATATAGCTGGGTTGGTAGACGAAGGAAGGAAGTGGTGGAGTGTTGCTTGGATCGTGTTATGGTTAATTCAGAATGGTCTGCATTGTATTCTGCGTCTGAATCTGAGTTTTTGGACTTAGCTGAATCGGACCATCGGCCTCTAATTGTCACAATCGAGCATGAACCAGTCAAAAAGAAAGGACAATTTATATTTGATAAAAGGTTATTCCAGTTTGAAGACTTCGCAAATGGTGTTAGAAGTTCATGGAAGAGAAACCGTCAACAACGCAGTTCTTTCTCTTCGAAACTGATTTGTTGCCGGAAAGTTATGATCAAGTGGAAGAAAATGAATCGCATAAACACTGCAGAATTGATTGAATCGATTCGTAGACGTATTGATACGGCATTAAGGGATCATACGATACCAATAGAAGAAATTAATGATCTTAAAAAGGAACTAAATAAAGCTTATCGAGATGAGGAAGAATATTGGCGTCAAAAAAGTAGAAATATTTGGTTGCGGAAGGGTGATCGTAACACCAGATACTTTCATGCTGCAACAAAATCAAGTAAGAAAAGAAACTGTATCAAGCAGATGAAGGATAAGCACAGTATCATTCATAGAAGAGATGATGCAATGGCTAAGGGCCGAAGAATATTTCACGACTATTGATAAGCTCAAATTAATACCCTAAAAGTACTAAAGCTTTGTCGATTGTAATACTTATGGATCGAATCCATAGAGACTCAAGAAAACACACAATAGATTTTAATGATTGAATTAAGCTAAGTGATCAATGTATTTGAAAGCAAATACGTAAATTAAACAAGTTGTAATTCGATTGGAAGAAAGATAGGTTCATGGATATTTCTCAGGAAATCAATGAATGCAGATAAACTAACTTATCAGGGTTCAGGTTACGCACGGTTCTTGAACTCAAATCAATAAAGTATAATTAACCAACTGTCGTTGCGAGAATTATCTAAGTCTAAATCCTAGAATTCCAAATCTCTTTGTGAATCCTAAAGTCTAAACCAACTTTTAGTTCAAGTTTGATTTGTTCACAAAACAACTAAACCAAATCTCTTTGCGAATAGTTATTTTGCTCACCCTAAGTTCTATCAGATTACTCAATTGCACTGTCGTGCCTAATTGATTAACCTAAGATCTAAGTTCCTGGTGATCAATCTAGAATTAGTTTTGAGAACAACCTAAGGTGAAGAACTAATTCAGATGGTGAACCCTAAACAACTAATCAACATAGCATTCAAAGAAATCTCTTATGAGAACCCTAAACCTAACAGGAGATCTAATCAGACATGGAGATTGAAACAATAAACATGACTGAATAAATCCTTGAATAAATAATAAGAAAGAGAGTAAAACAGGGGTTCGAAATCTTCTCTCGGACGAACAGAGTTTTAGACTTGTCTCCCTCAAAAGCTCTCTCACCAAAACCAAAGTAGAATAAAGCGTGTATGAAGTGTAATAGCCAAAGTGGCTGAAAACCCTAATAAATAACCTAAAACACGTTCTGGGGCTTATTGTAAATAATAAAGTCTTATGGGGCATATTGCAAAATCTCCAATCTTCTCAAATCGCGAGTTGTGTCTGCTTCTGAGATTAGGATTGATCGACACAATAAGTCTATCGATCGATGCTCGAGCTTCAAATCGGGTACTCAACTGCACGAACTTCTGTTTTTCTCCAAAATGCTCCAAAATGCTTCAATATTTCCAATTATGCTCCAAACGTACCTAAAACCTGAAAAGACTCTAAAAGACTCCAAAATATTAGAAAGACTCTATAAAAAGGACTTATATCATGGCCTAAAACGGGTGAAAACCATGATATATCAACTCCCCCCAGACTTAGCATTTGGTTGCCCTCAAGCAAAACATAAAACTAAACCAGAGAAAGAGGTTTGAAAACACGGAGACTCACCTGTTCATGAACCATCGCAAAGACCTTTTTCCTAAGCACCCAAATGTCACCTAACCAGCTCTGGATCTAACCACCATGTACTTCTCCGTAGACATTTGCAGCTTTCCTATACTCCACACATTATCTCGCAGCATTGTTCAAATAAAGCCCTCATCGCCAGTTTCATCGCTGTAGCCAATGTTCAAGAACGTTCTAGATTCTTTACCATACAATATCATGACAAAAGAACCACCCAATTCACACACTTTTTGGTATTATTTTCTCTCCCACAGACTTGTTTCTCATTAAGTTCTTTTTTTTTAGATCTGCATATACACATTAAGGTCCGAAACGCGAGTATTGATGGTGTTTGCCACCGAATCTCCGGTTCTTCCCTCTCTATGTATCAAAGGCGTAGGCGAATAGTGGTATCACGGGAAATTTTCCTAACCTCGCTTCCAACCTTTGTGTGATCATTCCTTCACAAGTAGAATAATGGGATCGCTGGAAATTTTCCTAACCCTCTACTCAGAAGAGAATCATTTCATCTTTTATGCTCTTATTTATTAACTTATAATAGGGGAGAGAGATACCATTACTTTAAACACATGGGTTCCTTTGTCAGATATGAATGATGAATCAAGCCCTGTAAACATCAATTGCATCGATGAAGTGCAAAAATTTGGCTCAGGCTTTAAAAGAACTATGCTGGATAGATGGGTGTTTTCTAGTCAACTGGTCAGTCTTTGGATTTTTCATTAGTCGATCTAGAACTGATCATGTAACACTGGTCACTCAAAAACAAAATCCGAACAATAGATTCAAGAAAACGATCATCATCTCCAACAAATTTTGACTCAATACGACTGACTCTAAGAAAAACAAAAACATAGCCATCAACTACCTGCCCCAGACTTAAACAACACTGTCCCCAGTGGTATTAAGCCTAAATAAGGTAAAAGAAATCAAAAGGACTCAGTGGAAAGTGTTAAGGTCAAGAGGTGTTACCATCGTGGTTGGTGTCGATCGACACACAGCACTGGTATCGATCGATACCAGGCTTAAGTAGACACAGGTCCTCAAATCAGCGACAATGGGTCAATTGTTACTCCAAATTTGTGTCAAACGATCCAAGTGTTATGGTTAGCACTGTTAGATCACTCAAACACAAGTCAGATGCAACAAAAGATCATAGATGCATAGATCCACGAGTCCAAAATAAAATAAAATGCTGACATAAGGACTCAAAAGTTCAACAGAAAATAAAAAGAAAAAGGAAAAGAAAAATCAAACGTGAAAATAAGAGAGAAGGAGGACTAATCCTCCTCATCAGAGGTGTCGTCGCCAGCAGTGTGGGATGGGCCAGCCTCCGTCGGTGTGCGTGGTGATCGAGGCTGATGAGGATGAGGTGGAGCCATACAGCTGCATCATGAAATGGCACTCCAAATCGTTTGTAGACTCTCGACGACGTATCGCTGAAAATGATCCATCTCCATGTCAGGCAGTGGAGAAAGAGAGAGTGCGGGAGCAGCAGCGGGTGTATGCATACGTTGCGAACGTCGTGGTCGACCTCCAGCAACAGCAGGAACACGGCCTCCAGATGAGGCTCCTCCGCGTCGACGAGTAACAGGTGCAGCATGCATGTCCACCGGATTAGGCGTGAAAAGCAACTGAGCAGGATCGTCACCAATGTCTGTGATATATCATGGTTTTTACCCTATTTAAGCCATGATATAAGTCCATTTTATAGAGTCTTTATAGTATTTTGGAGTCTTTTAGAGTCTTTTACAGGTTATAGCACGTTGG
>PKML01000365.1:892127-903220 GCA_002933935.1 Eutrema yunnanense
ACACGACCCGCGAGTTTTCCAAGACTTGAAGAATTGCAAAAGTGCCCAAAAGTCTTTGATATTTACAAGAAGACCCCAATTCGTGATTTAGGTTATTTATAGGGATTTTACAGCCACTTTGTTGGCTAAGCTTAATTTATTCTGGATTTGAGAGAGAGCTTTTGAGGGAGACAAGTCTAATACTTTGTTCGTCTGAGAGAAGATTTCGAACCCTTGTTACTCTTTCTTATTTATTTATTTGAGTATTTATTCAGTCATGTTTATTGTTTCAATCTCCATGTCTGAGTAGATCACCTGTTAGGTTTGGAGTTTTCTCATAGGGATTTCTTTGAATGCTAGGTTGATTATTTGTTTGGGATTCACCATCTGGATTAGTTAATCACCATAGGTTGTTCTCAAAGCTAATTCTAGGTTGACGAATCTGGAACTTAGATCTTAGGATAATTGATTAGGCACGAGAGTGCGATTAATTACCTGATAGAACCTAGGTGAGCAAATTGATTATTCGTAAAGAGATTTGGTTTAATTGATTTGTGAACATATCAAACCTGAACTTTAAAGCTGATTTAGACTTTAGGATTCGCAAAGAGATTTGCAATTCTTAGGATTTAGATTTAGATAGTTTTCGCAACGAGAGTTGGTTAGCTATACTTTAGTGATTTGAGTTCAAGAACCGTGCGTAATCTGAATCATGTTAGTTAGTTAGTCTGCATTCATTGATTTCCTGAGAAAAACCCTGGGCCTATATTTTCCTCCATTGATTTACAACACTTTTAATTGCGTACTTGTTTTCGTTTACATCTTTTGATTTAGCGTATTTTGGATCTATATAATCTATTGTGTGTTTCTGTGAGTCCTTGTGTTCGACCCCTAGCTATATTACGACAACTGCTTTAGTATCTAATAGGGTATTAATTTGAGCATATCAGTCTGTCAGATCGGTGTTGGGTAGCTGAACCAGAAAGTCCCCATCAAAAGTGCTGAAACACCAACGTCGACCTGGTTTCAGCCACCTCATGTTCTCCATGTGCTGCTCGTCCATAAGATCGCGTACAGTCACAATCGAGCAGCTTGCGATACTGATCCCAAGGTGCTGAAAAATGAGAGTGAGAAGACTGCCCACTATCTCGGTCTTGACCCTAGTCTCAATCCTGCGAGTCGTGCCACCATGTCCTGTCAAAGGTTTGGCCTTCAGCGAGACCAAGTGGTGCACGAACACAACACCTAAGTTGATCGTAAGGTCCATCTCAGGCCATCTCAGACCTCTTAATCAAAAGTCAAACTTCTTATACTTTGAAACTATCAAACGCTGAAATTGCCAGATTCGTGTATTTGGTGTCTTTTTGTCCAAATAACCTAAAAAGACTCTACACTACAAAAACAGTACAAACATCTTAAAAAAAAAATACTAAAACCAAATTAAATACTTAAGGGAGAATTGGGAATTTAGAGCAAAAAATGAGAATTATTGTCCTCTTAGTACTTATTGGTAGATTATTGTCCCCTTAGTATTTATATTAAGGGTAATCCAATTTTACCCCTTAAAATAATAATAATCAATAATTTAAAAAATCAAAATTAAAGTTAAAATAAAAAAGCATTGATAACAAAAAAAAAAAAAAGGTTGCGACTTAAAAACCCAGAAAACAGAAGACTTTCTCGCAATCTCCGTCGGTTCTCCGCCTCTCCGCCTTCTCCGACTTTCGCTTCTCCAACTTTCGCTTCTCCGCCTCTCCGCCTTCTCCGCCTTCTCCGACTTCTCCGCCTCTCCGGTAAGCTAAATTTACTCCTCTTCATCCGCCAATGGTCCTAGAGTTAATACTCGGGATAAATCGATTGTTGAAGTGATTTGGAGCAGCATGATAAATCGATTTAGGGATACAAATTGGACGATTGTTGAAGTGATTTAGAGAATACTTCTTTACTTTCGAAGTGTTTTGTATCTTAGTAGCTATGTTCACGTTTTTTGGCATCTAAGTTTTCTCTTAGTCGTGGATTGATTTGGCTTTAGTGATGGTTTTTTTACCTCGAATAGTATCTACTGTTATCTTGTTCTTCATTTAACCAACTGATATTGAAGATATCTTAAACAATAACGCCATCGAAAGCTTTTCCAATATGTTTTTTTTACATCGAATAGTATCTACTATCTAGAGTCTTCGTGTGAGTTTTGTTGAACTCTAGTGTCATTGTGTGAGCTTCTCGGGATTTATATGACTCTCAATTTTTTGGGTTTTTTTAACTTAGCTTTGTTGGTTCTTTGTCACCTTTTAATGCCACGATTCTCAGTTTCTTATTTTAAACATGGATTTCTTCTCCTGTACCAACACCAACCTGTAATGATGAAGCTCTTGATACTCTTTTTGCTACATAAATGATTCGGTCATGTTTGTCTTGATGTGCGAATCCAACAAAGCTAGAGCTCTGGCAGATCCAACCGTAGGAAACAATGCTACTATTTGGTTGATTGCTGGTAGTATATTCATGCACGAGGAAGACTATAGTGAGGCTCTGAAACACACCCATTATGGAGGAACTATGGATCTGTGAGTTTTGTGTTCGATACACAGTACTTCTTGTCAGAATGATTGTCTTATGTCGTTAACTTGATAGTTGATTATTGTCAGATTATGCAGAGAAACAACTGAGAGTGATGCAACAGATTGATGAAGACCACACACTCACTCAACTCGCTAGTGCATGGTGGAACCTGGCAGTAGTATGATATGAATATCCATTTCTTTCTTCTTCTTTTTTACCATATAGTTTGCTAATATTAAACTGTTGTATGATTTCAGGGGGTTCCAAGATACATGAAGCTTATCTAATCTTCCAGGATTTCTCTGAGAAGTACCCAATGACAAGTTTGATCTTGAACATCAAGGCAGTTTGCTACATGCATATGGGCAATTTTGAGGAAACCGAGACTCTACTGCTTGAAGCACTCAACAAGGTCAGTGATGAACCTACTCTTCTTTCTTACCTTCAATATTTATGAGGCAATCCATTCTCAGTATCATGTCATTACTCATTAGATCTCGTAAAACTCCTTACACCAAGTTAAAATTTTAACTATATTGTTCATTGTAAAATGTATAAGTTTATATAAATTTGTGATCATTGCAGGATGCTAAAGACCCATAAACTCTTGCAAACTTGGTTGTATGCAGTCTGCATGTCGGGAAATCATCGTCACGCTATCTAAGGTTAAAATATTCTTCTATTTCCAATCCTTTTTTGCAGCCAGCTGAAACTTTCACATCCAGATCACGTGCTTGTGAAGCGAGCATCATCAGCTGAAGACAACTTCGAGAGAGCGCTTCAATCGTTTGCCTGAAGGACCTCAGAATCCATGGTTCTTCAAGCTAAAAAGCAGGAGTCTTTTATCACCTGGAATCGACTGGCTTTATAATCATCTACCATAAGAACATCATATTCAAACCAACTCTGTCTTGAAATTATCGGAATATGTAACAATTTTTTCCATTGGATATGTTGCATTTACTTTGATTTCTCACTGAAGCTTTTAAAGTCATTGAGTTTCGAGAATCCAACAAAGCTAGAGCTCTGGTAACTCAACTCGACATTATTTTCGAGTACTCCATAGTCCTCTAAAACCATCGTTTTTAACTCCACAAAAGTAGTACTTGATTCCAAAGTTAGTAATCTACCTCGTTTTTCTTCATCAACAATGAAAATTCACTCCTTATTGATTTCCGATCTCCATACACCACATCTGACATAGATATGCACCATATTTGAAGCAGAAGAAGAGAACACAAAAACTAATCCTTTGATATCGTGAAGATAGGGACGTGAAAAGCAAAAAAATTGAATAACCTGTGTTTATAATAATTTCTAAAAAATAAACAAAGGGATTCGAGAAAGGAAAAAAAGTTTTAAAAAGGAAAAAAAAATTACACGACAAAGAAAATATTTTTTGAATATTTTTTTAGGAAAAAACGTTTTCAAAACGATTTAAAAAAGGAAAAAAAAAAATATTTTTTGAAGATTTTCAGTTGTTCATAGATTTTCTCTTAGATTTTGTTAACCGCTTGGTAGAATATGTATTCTACATTCAGTAGAATCAAGACAAAATAGTAGAACTTATATTCTACAACAAAGTAGAATATAGAGAAAATGATAGAACTTTTATTCTACAAAAAAGTAGAATATAGAGAATATGATATAATGCAAATTCTACAATTAGTAAAATACATACAACATTGTAGATAACAGATTCTATAGGGATAATAGAATGCTATATAAATAGTAGAATACCTATTCTATACTAGGTAGATTTTAGAGCAAATACTAGAAACCAAATTCTACAATTAGTAGAACATGAAAATAAATATTTTAAAAAAAAATTGTTTTTCCTAAGATAAATTACACATTATATATTACTTACTTAATATGAATTTTCCGAATTTCTAAAGTATAAATATTTATTTCGAATTTTTTTATATTTAATAAAGGATATTTTAGTCTAAAAATGGCATATCTCAAATAAATACTAAGGCGACAATAATTCCCGTTTTATTCGGCATTGTAATAGACTTAATTTCTGGAACATTTCCGATGACATATTTATTTTCTGGAACATTTTTTTCCATGACATACACGTGTCACTTTTATTTTAGGGTTCTCCATACATCTTTTGGTCTCCCTGTCGCCGCTTCCTTTACCATTCTTTTTCGAGCACACCACTTTACCATTTTTTCTCTGTTTTCTTCGAATTCAATTGTTGTTGCGATAATAGTGGTCATGGTGAATGGAGAAGGGATACCAAGGAAGTTTCCATGAGGAGCGGTAACAATTGGCTTGACAGCTAAGACAAAAGATAATTCGAGCCGTAAATTTTACAGTTGCGCTTTATCATCTGGACAGAACCACGTCTTCAAGTGGTTCGACGAATCTCACAGCGAAGAACTGGAGATTATCAAGCGCCAACAAGCAAAAATTGTTACTGATCTAGCAAAGATCAAACAAGAAATTCATGATCTTAAAAACAACATCAAGGAAATAGTTTCATTGATCGAAGCTTTCATATCTAACATTTGACATTCCTTGTTTCCGACTGCTTTGAGAAAATCTATTATTGATAAACTTTTGTAACGTTGACGGCAAAATTTGTCTCTTCAATGGTATACTTGTGTTATTTGACGGTAATCTCTATAATATTATTTAAGAAGCCATTTTTAAAAATGAATTTTGTTTTGTAAGTTATTACATGAAATGCAATTACAAATAACAAATACATAATTGAAATAGGAAATGATATAATAGTCTTTTAAAATTATTGATTAAAATATGGAAAATATATATTTTGCATTAAAAAGATTATTTATTATTTAATTTTTTATTATTTTTAGAGAAATTGATTAAAATAGCACTAAAATAAAGTTTGGTGACCAAAGTAGCACCAGCGCTCAAATGTCTCATATTTAGCATTTTTATTAAACACAAAGACCATTATATCCTCCTTTCTTTAATGAGCAATTGAATATTGATAAAAATGAGTTTAGATTTTTTTTTAAAAATTTTTCAATAAAAAAAAAAACAGAGATCGTCTTCTTCATCATCGCTGCATTCAGCGACGACCCGATTTCAGATTTCAATCCCATCTCTCCATCTCTCTATCGCCAGATTTCAATCAGCGACCCGATTTCATATGTCAGATCCCAGATACAAGCTTCGGCATGTCTACGTTCAGCGGCGATGAAACAGACCCTTTTTCGTTTTGATCGTCTTCCTAGTTTCTGGGAAAAATGTCTGAGATTAGTATGATTGTTTGAGAAATTGTGGATGGGTCGATAGATATTTGCTACTTGTTTGTCTGATTGAAAAAAAAATGAGTCTTTTAGGTTCGATCTGCATCCAGGAAAAAAGAAAAAAGAAGGAATTTGTGATTTATTGGATATGTTTGCATTTGACTTTGGAACATCTGATTGAGCAATGCTTTTTAGTCACCATGTATTGTGTAGTTTAGTCAATTCCTATTTGGCTGTAAATCTGAGATGAGATTCGATTTTTTTGTGCATTCCTTGAAATTATGGAACCCATTATTGATCAATCAATACCATAATTCGAGTGATCTTTGTGGGCATCCAATAAGGATTGTTCATCTTTTGGAAATGATAATAAATATGATTAATTGGATGAATAGGTATGGGAACTGCTTATGGAACCGCAAAGAGTGGTGTTGGTGTGGCTTCTATGGGAGTGATGAGGCCCGAGTTGGTGATGAAATCGATTGTCCTTATTGTTATGGCTGGAGTTTTGGGTATTTACGGATTGATTATTGTTGTTATCATCAGTACCGGGATCAACCCCAAGGCTAAGTCTTATTACCTCTTTGATGGATACGCACATCTCTCGTCTGGTCTTGCTTGTGGTCTTGCTGGTCTTTCAGCTGGAATGGCCATTGGGATTGTGGGTGATGCCGGTGTCAGGTTTGTCTCGTCCTGCAAATTGAAAAGTTTCACAAATGAATGCATATACGACATTGGTACGGTGACATGGAATTGCATGATCTCTGGATATGTTCAGAGTGGGCTAATGGAAGAAAGCTTAGTAAAGACATTTCTATATTTTTATGCAGTCATCCTAAACACGATTAATTTTTTAGGAAAGCATTCCTAAATGTGTAGTTGCAGCGCTAGGGTTTAGAGTGAGCGAAGTAATTTTGTGCGTGATTTCGTTCATCGCTTTTCCCCTTCATCACTCTATATATGAATGAATGTTTTATCAATTCCTGGATTATCGACACTGGCTACGTTGATGTTCTCATTCTGTATTCAAGATTTAAGCTTTACCACTACAGCTTGAAAGGCCAAATATCCAATAAACAATTCCTGAATATAGTTACTAGTTGTGTGAAAGTTTAGGGCAAATTCTAGAGAGCGAGGGAATGTTATGGGTTTTTCTTAACCTCTTTTTCTTTCTCTCATCACTCTGTTTGATCAAATCCTGGATATAGATGTTCTAAGTTTTTAAGATTCACCAATAGAGCTTGAATGATTAATTTTCCAAAAGCAATTCCTGAGTATAGTTATTAGTTATGTGAAACTGTAGGGATTCATCAAGAGTCTTATCTAGATCTAGAGAGAGTAATTTACAAGAAATGATCAGTTTTCATCATTTGAATCTTTCTTTATTTCTTTGTGTAGACAAAACAACAACACATTTGTTCTGATGCTTCATTTACGCATGGAAATCAACATGAAATATCGTTTTTTTTTTTAGTTTTCTTTTTTTGTTCATTTCGGAAGANATCACTCTGTTTGATCAAATCCTGGATATAGATGTTCTAAGATTTTAAGATTCACCAATAGAGCTTGAATGATTAATTTTCCAAAAGCAATTCCTGAGTATAGTTATTAGTTATGTGAAACTGTACGGATTCATCAAGAGTCTTATCTAGATCTAGAGAGAGTAATTTACAAGAAAGGATCAGTTTTCATCATTTGAATCTTTCTTTATTTCTTTGTGTAGACAAAACAACAACACATTTGTTCTGATGCTTCATTTACGCATGGAAATCAACATGAAATATCGTTTTTTTTATTAGTTTTCTTTTTTTGTTCATTTCGGAAGACTTTCCGAAATACGTTATATATGTTCCTAAATACGTTTCATTTTCAAGAAAGTATCAGTTTTCGTCATTTGAATCTTTCTTTATTTTTTTTGTGTAGACAAAACAACAACACATTTGTTCTGATGCTTCATTTACGCATGGAAATCAACATGAAATATTG
Organism: Eutrema yunnanense; assembly: GCA_002933935.1. NCBI lineage: Eukaryota > Viridiplantae > Streptophyta > Magnoliopsida > Brassicales > Brassicaceae > Eutrema > Eutrema yunnanense. Next base: position 899,888 of record PKML01000365.1, read on the forward strand.
TTTTCTGTTTTTGTTCATTTCAGAAGACTTTCCGAAATACATTATATATGTTCCTAAATATGTTTCATTTTCAAGAAATGATCAGTTTTCATCATTTGAATCTTTCTTTATTTTTTTTTGTAGAAAAAACAACAACACATTTGTTCTGATGCTTCATTTACGCATGGAAATCAACAGGAAATATCATTTTCTGTTTTTGTTCATTTCGGAAGACTTTCCGAAATACGTTATATATGTTCCTAAATACGTTTCATTTTCAAGAAAGGATCAGTTTTCATCATTTGTTCATTTAGGAAGTCTTTCCGAAATATGTTATATATGTTCCTAAATACGATTCATTTTCAAGAAATGATCATTTTTCATTATTTGTTCATTTAGGAAGTCTTTCCGAAATACGTTATATATGTTCCAAAATACGATTCATTTTAAGAAAAAGCTATAAATGTAGAAGAAACAAGAACACGTTATATATGTTCCTCAATACGTTTCATTTTCAAGAAAAGATCAGTTTTCATCATTTGAATATTTCTTTATTTCTTTGTGTAGACAAAACAACAACACATTTGTTCTGATGCTTCATTTACGCATGGAAATCAACAGGAAATATCGTTTTCTGTTTTTGTTCATTTCAGAAGACTTTACGAAATACGTTATATATGCTCCTAAATATGTTTTATTTTCAAGAAATGATCAGTTTTCATCATTTAAATATTTCTTTATTTCTTTGTGTAAACAAAACAACAACACATTTGTTATGATGCTTCATTTACGCATGGAATCAACAGGGAATATCGTTTTTTATTTTTGTTCATTTCGGAAGACTTTCCGAAATACGTTATATATGTTCCTAAATACGTTTCATTTTCAAGAAAAGATCAGTTTTCATCATTTAGGAAGTCTTTCCGAAATACGTTATATATGTTCCTAAATACGATTCATTTTCAAGAAAGGATCATTTTTCATCATTTGTTCATTTAGGAAGTCTTTCCAAAATACGTTATATATGTTCCAAAATACGATTCATTTTAAGAAAAAGCTATAAATGTAGAAGAAACAAGAACACATTATATATGTTCTTAAATACGTTTTATTTTCAAGAAATGATCAGTTTTCATCATTTGAATCTTTATTTATTTCTTTGTGTAGACAAAACAACAACATATTTGTTCTGATGCTTCATTTAAGCATGGAAATCAACAGAAAATATCGTTTTCTGTTTTTGTTCATTTCGGAAGACTTTCCGAAATACGTTATATATGTTCCTAAATACGTTTCATTTTCAAGAAAAGATCAGTTTTCATCATTTGAATCTTTCTTTATTTCTTTGTGTAGACAAAACAACAACACATTTGTTCTGATACTTCATTTATTTACGCATAAAAATCAACAGAAAATATCGTTTTCTGTTTTTGTTCATTTCAGAAGACTTTCCGAAATACGTTATATATGTTCCTAAATACGTTTCATTTTAAGAAGAAGCTATAAATGGTTCCTAAATGGTTCCTAAATACGTAGAATGTTGATTTAGTATGGCTTTCTTAAATACGTTATATATGTTCCTAAATGGTTCCCAAATACTTTAAGAGGTTTACAAAGCATTACTAACTGAAAAAACTGAAAAAAATTAGGCATCTATGATGCTAAGACCATACAGGATACCATAGACTATGGTCCATAGTTAAATTTTGTTCATTTTCCTTGTAGATTAGAAACATGAAAACGTCATGTGGAAACAGAAAAAAAAGAAACGAGGATATATGATGAACAACACAAGATAAACTTACTTTAGTTAGTCCTCAAAAAACCAGACTAAATGTTCTAAGATCATAAAGAAGAAGATTAAGTAACTATCCAACTAAATATTATTGATCAAACCAAAAACTATACATTGTTCCATCCTCTTTTTACGATTTTTAACCAGTGCAAGAGCTTTCTCTATCAATCTACTAATGATGTATAAAATTGTATAAAACTATATGCAATTGTATAAAACTTGAAGGCTTGATTCGTCCCTTCTCCATCCTCTCCAACAACTTGAAGGCTTCCTCGAACTTGCCCTTGTTACAGAAACCGTGGATTAAGGGTGAAAAAGTCATCACATTAGGCCGAGATTTTTGTTTAGGAAATTCGTCGAGCAGCTGGTGTGCAGCATCCAGATTCCTACTCTCGCACAGCCCTTTGATGAGTATATTCAAGCAACAAGCATCGATTTCCACACTATATAAAAAAGCCAACAAAAAAACAATTAGAGGACCTAATTCTCTGACCCAACCGAATTCTAAGACTAAAACCCAAAAACACAAACCAAAGACGAATCCAAATTTGCAATTTCGCAACACAAATCGACAAAGCTACAAAGCACACGGCCTGAAGCTTACCAAAATAAGTCCGCAGCTACAGAGTCGGTGACCAATAAGCGGTACCTGAATCCATCGGAGACACCCATAGAGGCCAGAACAAGGCCGAGACCCACCGGAAGCTTCACATCATAACCACCGAAGACCCGCCGCAAGGAAGCGCAGATCGAGAGAACTACCGCTGCCGCCTAAGCTCAGCCAAAACTATCGTCGTTGAGATACCAAGAAGAGAAACCTAAGACTAAGGATCCTACGGGGGTCCCTTCACCGGCGGCGGTGAGACACCATGCGCGCCGGCAAGGGGGAAATGTTGAGATGCCCTTTTCAGTTTACCATTATTCACATATGCCCTTGTTATAAAAATTAATTTAATTTTGATTTATTTTTAAATCCAAACAGCGAGAAAATACTACTCACCCTTAAAAAACTTTGGTAATTACGAACCCAACCAGCTATATCCACGCCCAAATCCGCGATATCCACCCTCACCACTCCAGACCCGCGAAATCAGGTCGAATTTATACCAGACCCGCGATAATCGGGTTGAAATCGCTGAAATCGGGTAATCCCCAAAATTAAAACCTACAAATTGTCGAATCCCTAACAACATCTATCCCAAATACTTGTGTCGATTCGAAAGTTCTTCCCTCCTATTTGGTACTAAAACGTACAACTAAGACAGTGGTAGTGATTACTGGAGAATCGAATTCCCGTCTCTAAATCAGGTTCGTCCTTCCTCTTATTCTTCTGTGTTTCGTTCAACTGAGAATTTGGGAATTCGAGTGGTGTGTAGAAACAAAGGAATTCGAATTTTGTGTAGAGTTAGATTTCAGATGCTAATGGTTGTGTTATAACTTCGTAGAACTGCTGTTATGGCTATTATCGAAGAAATTGAGACTCACCCGGCACCGGAAATGTATACAAACTCGCCCCCAGAACCGTCGGGAGTGAATGGTGAGGGTAGTCAGTTAACACT
>PKML01000365.1:932637-950655 GCA_002933935.1 Eutrema yunnanense
TTGGCGTCTAGTAATAGCACCAAGAATGCTGATTTCGAAAGGAAAAAGCAAGCTGGAGGAACAGAGGGATCGCAGATTGCTGACATGCAAGCCAAACTGGATTTCCTGGTCGGGAAGTCGAAGAAATCTGTGCACTTTGCTGATGAAGTCGCGAATGTGGAAGAAGAAGAAGAGGATGTTAACTACGTCGGTGATTCTGGTTTTCAGGGTCAGCGATTTGGGTACAACAACAACAGGAACTTCAACAACAACAATCTGCAAGGTGGGTACAAGTTAGAGGGAAACCAAACTGGTTTTGGAGTGAAGCAATTCACTCAGAAACCACTTCAGAGCAGCGATTTCACTCGCAACTATGGGAACTCTTCGTACCAACCAGCATCTCCCAAATCCACAGATAACAAGATGGAATCTATGTGGAACAGATTCTTCTGGGACAACAGAAGTTACAAGTGGATTTCAATGGGAAGCTTGACCATTTGTACTCTGATCTGAATGGGAAAATCGAAGTTATCAATACCAATTACAGGATGCTGGCAACGCAAGTGGCTCAATCTGCTGCAAACATCAAGGGAAAGACAGTTCATCCCAACGACGCACACGTCAATGCCATAATCTCGAGTGCATGAAATTTCGATGAGGAGCCTGAAATCGCCAGAGCGTCGATCGATACCCCCATGTGTCGATCGATGCTGGTTACAATTCTGAAACGGGATACTTCCAAACCACGTGTATCGATCGATACCTTATTGGTATCGGTCGATACTGAGGCGATTTCTGAGGAGACAGCTGAGACTTCGACTGTGGTGCCTAAGGTAGTTGCAGAACGAGTGTATATACCCAGGATGCCTTATCCTATACTTCGTAAGCTGACAAGGAAGGAATGGGAGGACGCTAGATGCAAGTATTTGCTGGATAAGCAGAATATGGAGCTTCCTTCTGATGAAGATGTATCTGCCAGGAACGATTCTAAAAGCAGAGTATCGATCGATACCATACTCCTCGCAGAAAGAGCCAGAAACTGAGAAAACACGTGAGTTCACGTGAGAAAACACGTGAGGTGATCGGAGAAAGAGTTCGCAAGTCACTACAGCCGCGGCAATTGACACAAAGGGAAGACCCAGGGAAATTCGCAGTACCATGCTCTATCTCTGGAGTCGAGTTCAAAGAGTCTCTCGTTGACTCAGGGTCCAGTGTCAATGTGATGTCGAAGGCAATTGCTAAACGATTGAAGGCTGATATAAGACCCCCTACTTTGCTTCTCACGTTTGCAAACTCTTCCACCTCACCTCCATACGGTACTATCCATGCTTTGCCTATAAAAGTAGGAGATTGTCTGGTGCCCACTGATTTTCAGGTTGTGGAGATGAGCAAAGGATCTGAGGTTTCTCTACTCCTGGGACGACCGTTCATGGCCACTGCTGGCGCGATCATAGACACACCTAATAAGAGACTCTCTTTCTCTTACATTGACGGAGATGTCTATTATGATGCCATTCCCCCTAGGAGTGCTCCCACACATGTCTCTAGCATCAAGGTTATCACAGGAGAGTCGCTAGCAATTGACATTTTGGAAGAACCTCCTGATGAGCCTACTGTCGCAGAGATCTCAACTGAACCGCCCAACATCCCCAAGGAAGTTGTCAAAAAGACTAAGGCAACAAAGAAGAAGGCCAAGAGCAAAAACATCGAGGATCCCCATGTCACTTTGATCCCTCAGAAGTGCGTTGGAGATTCGATTGAGTATAAGGTCAAGTGCAAAGGAGCTTCGAAGCCATTCTCCAAGGCTAGAGTCCTTCTTACTTCTGAGCTGAAAGAGAAAGGAAAATAGTTTGTGGACAGCATGCTGACCAAAACTCTGAAGCTAGCAATGCCGAGTTGTGGAGCCTGTTTTGGTGCAAGCTCTCACTCTTATCCAGCCTAAAGGGCGTTACAGTCAAGCTATTGACGTTAAACGAGCGCTTGGTGGGAGGCAACCCACTGGTGAGTCTGTCTTTGAGTCATTTTTGTTTTTTATTTTCGTCTGTTTTGAGTTTGTGTCAGGATGAACAAGGAGCAACTCGAAATCGCCTAAGCATCGATCGATACCCCACTGGTATCAATCGACACAGATCGCGATTGATTGGTTCGTCAAGTCGATTTAAGCCTGGTATCGATCGATACCAGGGTGTGTGTCGATCGACACTCGACGTTCCAGCAAGGTAACTTCTTGTTTCTCTTCGTTTATTCTATTCTTTTGTCTTCTTTTACCTACTCTAGGCTAGATAACACTGGGGACAGTGTTGTTCAAGTCTGGGGGAGGTGTCTGCTGACATTGTTTTTGTTTTTCTTAGAGTCAGTCATTTTATCGAGTCAATTGTTTTATTGAGTCAAAATTTGTTGGAGATGATGATCCTATGCTTGAACCTATTGATTTGATTTTGTTTTTGAGTGCACAGTGTTACAGGATCAGTTCTAGATCGACTAATGAAAAATCCAAAGACTGACCAGTTGACTAGAAAACATCCATGTCTCTAGCAGAGTTCTTCTGAAGCCTGAGCCAAATTTTTGCACTTCATCAATGTGGTTAGTGTTCATAGAGCTTGATTCATCATTCATATCTGATAAAGGAACCAATGTGTTTAGAGTTATGGTATCTCTCTCCCCTGTTATAAGTTGATAGATAAGAGCATAAAAGATGAAATGATTTTCTTCTGAGTAGAGGGTTAGGAAAATTTCCAGCGATCCCATTGTTCTACTTAAGAGGGGATGATCACACAGATGATTGAAAGCGAGGCTAGGATTTTCCTATGATGCCATTATTCGCCTACATCCTTTGATACATTGAGAGGGAAGAATCGAGGATTTGGTGGCAAACACCATCAATGCTCGCGTCTCATACCTTGACATGTATATGCTAAGCAGAAAATAAAAAAATAATAATAATAAGAACATAATAAGAAATAAGTCTGGGGGAGAGAAATTGATACAAAAAGTGTGAAAAGGGTGGTTCCTTGTCATGATATTGTCTGGTAAAGAGTCTAGAAGGTTCTTGAATATTAGCTGCAGCGATGAAACTGGCGATGAGGGCTTTACTTGAACAATGCTGTGGGATTTTGTGTGGAGTCTGGGAAAGCTGCGAATGTCTACGGAGAAGTACATGGTGATTAGATCAAAAGCTGATCAGGTGACATTTGGGTACTTGGGAAAGGGGTCATTTCGATGGTTCATGATTAGGTGAGTCTCCGCGTTTTCAAACCTCTTTCTCTGTTTAGTCCTCTATTTGCTTGAGGGCAAGCAAATGCTAAGTCTGGGGGAGTTGATATATCATGGTTTTTACCCTGTTTAGACCATGATATAAGTCCTTTTTATAGAGTCTTTATAGTATTTTGGAGTCTTTTAGAGTCTTTTACAGGTCTTAGCACGTTTGGAGCATTATTGGATTTATTGGAGATTATTGGAGCACTTTGGAGCAGAAGCTGAAGTCGTGTTGCTGAGTACCTGATTTCACGGCAAGCATCGATCGATACCCCCTGGTATCGATCGATACCCAGCGCAGCAAACACAACTCGCGAGTCTTTCCAAGACTTGAAGAATTACAAAAGTGCCCAGAAGTCTTTTATAATTACAAGAAGACCCCAAGTCGTGATTTAGGTTATAAATAGGATTTTACAGCCACTTGTTTAGGCTATGCTTTTTATACTTTGGTTTGAGAGATACAAGTCTGATTTTCCTTCGTCCGAGATCAGATCTCAAAATCTTTGTTTCTCTTTCTGATTTTATATAGAGTATTTATTCAAACATGTTTATTAATTTAATCTCCATGTCTGAGTAGATCTCTTGTTAGGTTTGAGGATTCTCATAAGGGATTTCTTTGAATGCTAGGTTGATTAGTTATTTAGGGTTCATAATCCGAATTAGTTCTTCACCTTAGGTTGTTCTCAAAGCTAATTCTAGATTGATCACCTAGAACTTAAATCTTAGGATAATTGATTAGGCACGACAGTGCGATTAATTACCTGATAGAAGGGTGAGCAAATTGATTATTCGCAAAGAAATTTGGTTCAATTGATTTGTGAACATATCAAACTTGAAATTAAGGCTGATTTATTCTTAGGGATTTGCAAAGAAATTTGGGATTCTGAAGTTTAGATTTAGATAGTTTTCGCAACGACAGTTGGTTAATTATGCTCTAGTGATTTTAGTTCAAGAACCGTGCTTAACCTGAACCCTGATTAGTTAGTTTATTTTGCATTCATTGATTTCCTGAGAAATATCCCTGAACCTATCTTTTTCCCATTGAATACAACTCGTTTACTGCTTTCTGTTTTCTACTAAACCTGAATTGCTTAGCTTAGTTTGATACTATTTAATTTATTGAGTGATTTCTGTGGATCCTTGTGTTCGACCCCTAGCTAGACTACGACTACTGCTTTAGTACTGTTAGGGTATTAAATTGAGCATATCAATCATCTAAGCTTTGCGGATGATATGTTGGTATTTATGGATGGCTCAGAGAGATCTCTTACAGCAACAATCGACAATTTAAATGACTTCCCTATGGACTCGGGGTTAGCCATAAACGCCTCCAAGTCTTCTCTATACATGGCTGGGCGTATAAACCCTTCTCTACAAATACAAGCCATGAACTTGGGACTTCCAATAGAACATCTCCCCATATGGTATTTGGGACTCCCTCTCACCACTAAGAGTATGAAGCGCCTTGACCACGAGCCTCTTATTGACAAAATTCGGACTCGTATGGTAAGCTGGTCAAACAAATCATTATCATTTGCCGGTCGACTTCAACTTATTCAATCTGTCATCATGAGCATCACTAATTTTTGGAGTGCGGCTTTCCGTTTGCCTAAGAGATGTTACGACACCATTGAAAGTATGTGTTCAACTTTCCTTTGGTCGGGTTCTCCACATTCCTCGTCAAAAGCGAAAGTTTTATGGGAAGATCTATGCACCCCAAAGCGAGAAGGCGGGTTGGGTATTAGACGGTTACAACTCATTGAAGCTAATATGACGGTTGCTAACTAATTCGGGATCCTTTTGGATTGCTTGGACGTGTCACTACCTGTTGAGAGAAGCATCGTTTTGGGATGTTCGAGAAGGTAACCGAGGGTCTTGGATATGAAAAAAGCTACTCAGACTGAGACCTTTGGCTTATGAATTCATAAAAACTGAGGTAAATGATGGAAATTCGACCTTTTTCTGGTTTGATAATTGGGCAGAGATGGGTCGGCTAATCGATGTCATCGACGACGTAGGGACTAGACTCCTCGGTATTTCCCGAACAGCCTTGGTCTCTGAAGTTGGCAATGAATCTTCATGGATGTTTCGGTGATGTCGTGGTCCACAAATGCAACAAATGCTACAACGGATTCGACCACTTCCACCACCGGATTCTTCCGCCGGGCCTGATAACCATCTATGGAAGCAAGGGACTGATGAGTACAAACATCTCTTCTCAACACGGAGAACGTGGGATCAACTCCGTTTGTCGCGACCGGCGGTTTCCTGGTACAAAATAATCTGGTTTGCTGAAGCTATCCCTCGCCATTCTTTCATATCCTGGTTGGCGATCCGGAACTGGTTAGCAACGGGCGCTCGCACCAGAGCTTGGGGATTAATTCAATCTTGTACGCTCTACGGATAGATAAATGAATCACGTGATCATTTGTTCTTCGCTTGCCCCTACTCATACACATTCTGGACTACGCTCTGTGCGAGACTTCTCGGCAATCGTATATCTCCCGACTGGAACAGGACCTTGCACTCTCTAAGCCGAAATCGACTCAACGCAATGGTATCAATGCTGATTAAAATGGTGTTTCAAGCTGCGATCTATGGAATTTGGAGAGAACGCAATGGAAGGAGACATCAAAGGCCGTCCGCGACTCCGCTAAAACTGGCTCGTCTGATTGACAATGAGATGAAGAATCGATTGTCCGTGTATACTGCAATGCCCGACACCCAGTCAAATAATCTCCTTTAACGATGGTTAGAGAAGGGACTACACATTGGCAGGTGACTCTGCAACTGAAAATCCTACCCGGACTCCTCTTTTTTTCTTCCACAACGCTCTAAATCTTCTCTTATTTAAATTGATTTGAATTCCATTTCATTAAGATCGGACTGCCCAATTTGGCCTTACTCTGTATATATTTTTTTCTTTGTTGATTAATAAATTTCAAATTTAAAAAAAAAAATATTTAGTTTTATTATTTTAGTAAATATTTTTTTTCAAATATATAGTTAGTAAATAATTGGATCTAAATGTATTTTGATACATCACACCACCAATTTTTTGAGATAGATATTTTGATAGTTTTATTTTATGGTTTAAAACAAAAAATGATGGATACCAAAGTGGACGCTGAGATGGCGGAAGGAGAAGTGAGTAAATATAACTTTATATATATAGAATATACAAAATTCTACAAAATATCTCAATCTCGATCTTTCTCAATCCCTATGATTTCTCATAACATTAATATTATAATATTTTCTTATAAATACATAGGATTCTGTTTATAACTTATATATATGGATGTTATGCACATTGAAAAAGATATGAGAGCGAATATTTATTATTTTTTTGTTAAAAGGGTATTAGTAATGCATGGCCTTCAAAACTTGCAAAATTAGTTTTGTAAAAAGTGAACTATTACTCGTGAATGTTACGTGATGAAATGTCCACAAAATTCCTATGATATAGCCTTAGATCCTCCACTCTCATCTTATATTTCTCTCTCTTCTCATCCTCACTCCACTCGACCACAACAACCTCCCACTCTCTCCTCATCTTCACCATCCTCCTCCCTCTCACCACCGATCCTCGACGCACTCCTCCCCTACACTTCCTCATCTCCACCAAACACCTCAATGTCCCTCCCCGAACTCTCCGCCATCTCCACCGTCATTAACTCCAAATTCCCCACCTGTAACCTCCTCGTCTTTGGCCTAACCCACGAATCTCTCTTATGGAGATCCATCAATCTCTCAATGTGGGCTTTTACGTTTACCAATTTGATTTAATTCAGATTATGTTTTCTAATTCGAGGAATCTTGATTGAATTTTCTGGGTTAGTCTTTGGTGTTTAGATTAGTTATAGCCATTTCCTGTTTTTATTAGTGCTCCATGTGAGATTAGAAATCGAGAAAGTAGAAGAATTTGTCAGAGGTGTATTGTATTGTTGAAAAATAAGACCTTTCACAAGATAACTCGTGTTACACAACTCTGATAATATGAGTTATCTTGATAATCAAATAGATAATTCATAATCAAATATGAGTTATCTTGATAATATGAATTATCAATATGAGTTATCTTGATAATTAAATAGATATCTATAATCAAATATGAGTTATCTCAATAATAAAAGTTATCGATGTGTGTTATCTTGATAATTGAATAAATATCTATAATCAAATATTAGTTATCTTGATAATAAGAATGATCAATATGAGTTATCTTGATAATCAAGGTAATATCGACGATATTCTGATAACATTTTTATGTCGATGATATGCGGATAACAATTTTTGTTTGTTGCAATATAAGCAGTAGGGGTATTTTCGTCCGAATCAGCACATTACTTTTTCTAAAACTAATTTCCAGTTATTGAATGCTATTTACTTAATTTTTTAGTTATCTGAGGCTATATATTAAATTTACCCAATATAAAATCAGATGATATAAACGTAAAAACCTTTGTAGACAAGCATAGTGACTTTCTCGTACTGTCACATTACGAGTTTGTTTTCGTTTAGTTGTTTCTACCTGATTCACTCTATATTTTCTCGTCCATTGTAATTACCATTTGGGTCGTAGATGTCAACTTGTCTACCTTTTCTGTTTTGGTCTTAAATATACAATTCCACACGTGGACGGCATAATCTTTTTGTTCTTTTTGGCTCTAAATGGTGACCAAGAAATAAGAAGGAATAATGAATTCCTCTTTTTTTTATAAAAAATATGTTATTTATAAGAATTGTTTTGTACACATTATTAAATATAAAAATATTGTATTGTGTTGGGTTATTTCATATAATGAAAATTGCATAGTTATATATATTAGAGCTAGAGAATCATATAATAAATAAGAGAATCATATGAAATAATTGTAGGAAGTAATCATAGAGATATTGATAGATTATTATCTTTAATACTCCCCCTCAAGCTCAATGCGGAGATGAAGTGAAGACGGAAACAATGAATAATTGTAGGGAGTAATCATAGGAATAATACTCCCCTCTCAGTTCTGATTCGATAGATCCTTCTGATCAAAGCTCTATTAATGATGATGCTCTTAGTCCAGATTTTTTGAACACTATCAAGGACTCTGGATTACCTAATCACAGATTACGATTGAAGATTGGTTGTCCTGTGATGTTGTTAAGAAATATTGATCCTAAAGGAGGCTTAATGAATGGTACTAGACTTCAAATTACACAGATGACGGATTTCATGGTTCAAGCTATAGTTATTACCGGAGATAAGGTTGGAGTTAAAGTGCTCATTCCCAGATTGTTGATTACACCATCTGATACAAGACTACCTTTCAAAATGCGAAGAAGACAGTTGCCACTTTATGTTGCTTTTGCGATAATAATCAACAATAGTCAATGGCAATCACTGTCTAAAGTTGGGATCTTCTTACCAAGGCCTGTGTTTTCACACGGACAGCTCTATGTGGCTATATCCAGGGTCACGTCTAAAAAGGGATTGAAAATTTTAATTGTAGACAAATATGGGAAGCCAGAGAAGAAAACTATGAATGTGGTTTTCAAGCAGGTGTTTCAAAACCTTTAGTTCAGATGAAGCAGATGAAGAAATCAAGATTTACATGGTAAAACTCTTAATTGTTTATTATTATCTTTTACATATGCATGCGTAAAATTTATAACCATAACAAATGAATATTCTGGTCTTCATTGGAGGAAAAATTTTTAAAACAAAGTTGCATTGAGAGGATTACAGATGAGAGCTTGGTTTCAATTCATACGATTGCTCTGGATTCTGTTATTCAAGACTACATTTGAAATCGTTCCTGTTTTTGGTTTGTTTCTTTATTTTGGTAAGATTTCTATATACATTCACAATATCACGGATCTAGAGATTTAATAAGAAACTAAAAATCATATTGAAAGTTTGGGTAATCTATTTTGTTTTTTCAAGACCAGGCCCAAAAAACAATCGGTTTCGAAACATGAAATCGTATAAACCTCTAAACGCGTTACAATTTGCTAGATAACCTCTAAACCCGTTACAATAAGTAAACAACTTACGAAAACTAAATCAACAAAGGATTTTTTTACATCAACGGGCATTGTTGTGTTTCATATTACGAAAATTATATATACAAAACATTGTATTGTTAAACCCAAAATCAATCGGTCTCATATGACAACCCGTTCGTCCGTAACACCAATTATACTAAACACAATAAAGACAATATATATTACAAAATTTCAAAAACCAAATAAATAAAAATCCCTGTGCGGGCGCACAGGTTATAATCTAGTTAAATATAAAAATATTGTATTGTGTTGTGTTATTTCATATAATGAGAATTGCATAGTTATATATATTAGAGCTAGAGTATCATATAATAAATAAGAGAATCATATGGAATCATTGTAGGGAGTAATCATAGGGATATTGATAGATTATTATCTTTAATACTCCCCCTCAAGCTCAATGCGGAGATGAAGTGAAGACGGAAACAATGAATTGAGATTGAATCTTTGACATATTTGATAGAGAAGGAAGAAGAATCATTGCGGTTGGACGGATTTACCGTGATGGGAACAGCTCAAAGAACTTGTATGTGGAGTATGTGATATTCATATATTGCATGTTTAAGCATGCATTTCATTTAGAATTTGTGTAATTCACATGCATAATTTTGGTCTAGTCTTGCATTTAGGTCTCATTTAGAGTAATAGGTGTTTGCATTAGATCTTAAGTGAGTTTTGCATACATTTGGAGTGTTTTTAGGTGTCTTGGAGACAATTGATGATGTTTAGAGTTATGGAGCATAAGAGGAATGCAAAGCCCATCCGAGACGCCGGAAAGATGTAGCTGGATGAAGGCTCTCCGATATGAATCAGCCTTGAAGCTCTTCATAGGAGTTGTAGAGGAGTGAGTCATCTGTCTACAGGAGTTGGATTCAGACCATTTGGATATTTGGTTAAGGAGTTACCGCGGATTTACTGAAAACGTCTCTGCATGGCCGATGAGCTTTCTCTTGTCTCGGCTAAAATCTCCCTTAGCATCGACCCAGCTTCTATCCACATCGACCAGATGCATCGGTGCTCAGCTTCAGGACATCTACATCGACCCAGCTTCTTCCCACATGTTGATGCAACAGCTGGATGCAACATCAGGCCCTTAGCATCGACCCAGCTTCTTTCCACATCGACCAGTTGCATCGATGCTCAGCTTCAGGACATCTACATCGACCCAGTTTCTTTCCACAGGTCGATGCAACAGCTGAATGCAACATCAGGCGCTTAGCATCGACCATCAACATCGACCTGTGGCATTGATGTTAATCATGTCGCCCACTTTTCTTATAAATACCCATCTAAACCTAATTTTTGTTTTATGCTTTTTCTTATGCTCAAAACCCTTACCTTTGAGAGAGTTTGAGATTTGTAAGAAGGATCCTTTGATTTATGTAATTTAGAATTTATTTTCCATCAATCTCTTCCATCTATCTTCTTTTCATCTTGATTATCCATCACCCATCAATGAATTCATTTCCTATTCATATCGATTTTGAGGTGTTCTTGATGGATCTTGAGTAGTCTTTTTAGGATCGATAACCTCTTATGCTACAATTGCATTTAGAGAATTGACTCTAGAGATACCAAAATATTTTGTATCAGTATGTGGAGCATGTGGAGGCTGGATGAAGCATATAGCTTAGGAGAAGTCATTATCGACTTAAACAAATTATCAACTTGGCTTTTAATAAAAAAATACAAAAACGGAGCCGATCATTAGATCATTATAGCTCAGATTCAGAGGTCCATGATAGACTTGAATAATGGAAGCACGTTGGTTTAAAAGAAAAATAAAAAACGAGGAACGAGGAACGAAGCTCGATAGCTTAGAAACTGAAAAAAGAAGTGCACAAAGCTCTAAAAAAAATGAGGAAAAACGTGTTTTGAGAAAACAATAGGATCATGGATTGAGTTTGATCCGGTGAATCAAAATTCACACAAATAACCTGCTCTGACACCATATTGAATATAAGAATATTGTATTGTGTTGTGTTGTTTCATATGATGAGAATTACATAGCTATATATAGTAGAGCTAGAGAATCTCTATAATATTATTTAAGAATACATTTTTAAAAATGAACTTTGTTTTGTAAGTTATTACATGAAATGTCATTACAAATAACAAATAATAATTGAAATAGAAAATGATATAATAGTCTTTTAAAATTATTGATTAGAATATGAAAATAATATATTTTGCATTAAAGAGGTTATTTATTATTTAATTTCTTAATTATTTTTAATACTATATATTTTAAAATAATAATCAAGTCATATGTATTCAAAATAAGAAATATAATCAAAATATTGCTATATTTTTCACTATAATTTATTATATTTTATTTGAATATATATTAAAATTAAACTTGAAAAATATTTTACTAATTTTATAAAAAATTATAGACCAAAACAATTTTTTTTAAAAAGTTCATAGACTAACCACAAAAACTAAAATAATTTAACGGTGCATATTAGTGTTATGTTTTCAAGTTTATAAATTTTTGCGGGTTAGCCCGAATAATATTTTAGTTCATTGCAAAACGGGTTAAATAGACAAATTATTACAAATTGCCAGCTTTATCTATAATCATTAGTTAGCTATATTGTAAATTTGTAAAATTCAGATAAAATTAATTTTCTTAAATTTCAAAACAATTTCTTTAAAAAGAATTACTCTGCGCTATAATTAGCGCGGGTTAAATCCTAGTCATATATTAAATGAGAGAATCATAAGGAATCATTGTAGAGAGTAATCATAGGAATCTTGATAGATGGTTATCCTTAATACACATTCCTCTTCATTCGTCAAAAAAATACATCATTTATAAGTAACTTTTTTGACACATAATTTCTTTTCATTCCTTATTTTTTAGAGAACAGTAAAACAAAAATATTCTTTATCAAATTTGAGAAACAACAATAAGGAAAATATATTCCTATTATTTTAGTCCTTTCATTCTTTTCCTGTCATTCCTATTGTTTTTCTGTGACTTGTCAAACTACCACATTTAGTATCCGTTTTGGTCTTCAATATACAATTCCACACGTGGGCGACATAATCTTTTTGTTTTACTGTTAACTTGTCTAATTATCAATTTTTGCTAGCACATCTGAAATAAACTATTGAGTATTGAGTGATTGAAATCTATATAATCTACGAGCTGCTTTCATCTCTTTGGAACTAAAGATTGCGAACATTTGGAGAGTTTAAGCTCATCGACGTCCAAAAACATAGAGAGCAATGACAATATCTTCTCAATCCTATCCGATGAGTGGTGGTGACGGCCAACACAGTTACATCCATAATTCGTCATACCAAGTATGCATTATGTCATGCAAATATTCTACTTTTTGTTTTGTTTTTGTTTGTTTTTAAGTTATATTCTATTATACTTTATATGAATACATGATCGGAATGATGATTATATGCTACATACATTATAATTTTGTTAATTCTAGAGTTTAACAATATTTTGCTATTTTTGTGATCGAACAATAATTAGGAAGCCAAATAGATATATAGGGCAATTCTACAAAATAGCACCAAAAAAAACTAAAAATTCCCAAATTTAGCAACCAAGGGTGAAAATCACAAATATATCACCAATTTTGACAATATTAGCACAAATTTAATATAAAAATGACTTATAATCATTTCCTAATGGGAAAAAACTAAACCCTAAATTGGAAATAGTGAACCCAAACATAATGTTTAATTCTATTTTAAATTTATTTTTGGTAAATAAGTATTTTAAAATAATTAATTGTGCTATTTTTGGTATTTTAAATTTAGGGTGCTAGTTTTGGAACAAAAAATAATTTTTGTGCTATTTGAGGGTATTTCTCTATATATATTAATGGGAGAAATATGAAAATAAATTAGATTCTATAAATTCACAAACTGTCACTCTAGACTATAAACTCTAAATTTTGAACCTGAACAATTCATGTTTTTGATTAAAAAAAAAATTGAACCCCAAAAACTAAAATTTAAACCCTGAAAAAGCTAAACTATAAACCTTAAATTAATCCTAAATCCTAACCATTAGACATAAACAAAATGGTGTATTTTTTAATTTCATAATTTTCAACTTTTTTTCCCAATTACCCTATATTAATTAACTAAACACTTGTGATACAGAAAGCATCTATAGATGACGCCGAAGAAAAGACAAGACAATGCATCTTAGAGAAACTCGATCTCCAAATAAATTCAGATCTTGGTACTTATAGAATTGCGGATATTGGTTGTTCTAGTGGACCTAACACGTTTCATGCTGTTCAAACTATCATTGATAGTGTGAAATTCAAACAACTGAAGGACAACAACGAGGTTAGCCAAGCGCCTCTCGAGTTCCAAGTATTCTTCAACGATCAACCCAACAACGACTTCAACACACTCTTTAGAAGTCAGTCTCGTATCTCCAAACACGAATATATCTCGTTTGGCGTTCCTGGCTCCTTTTATGGCAGGGTGTTACCACGAAACAGCATCCACATCGGACATACTTCCTACACGACTCACTGGCTTTCCAAAGTTCCAGAACAAGTATGTGTCAAGAACTCTCTAGCTTGGAACAAAGACTACATTCAATGTAATAATTCAGTAGAAGAAGTGACCAAAGCTTACAAAGCCCAGTTCATAAAAGACATGAGGATTTTTCTTGAAGCTAGAGCTGAAGAGATTGTTCATGGAGGATTGATGATTATTTTAGGAGAATGTTTGCCTGATGGTGTTCCCATGTATGAGACATGGCAGGGTATTGTGCTGGATATGATCGGTGATTGTCTTATTGATATGGCCGTAGCGGTATGACATATAATTCTATAACCTTTTTATAATATATATTTTCTCTTTTTATTCAAAGCTTCATAGATTTTTTCTTTAAACATCATATAGTTTTTAAAGCCTAGATAATAATTTATGATCTTTTTAATAATGTTAAAGCTATCTAGTATTTTTTAAGTCGTGAAAAATTGCTAATAACCATATGTTGTTTTTCTTTATAGGGGGTAACAAGCAAGGAAAAGATCGAGTTTTTCAGCTTGCCCGTGTATTTTCCGCAGTTTAGTGAACTGGAGAGAGAGGTGAAGCAAAATAAAAGCTTTACAGTTGAGATGATGGAGACAAAATGTCATCCAATGGAGGATATTCAGTTGACCAACAGTTTCATTACTTCCACGTTTAGAGCTATTCTCTATTCGGTCATAAAAGAACATTTCGGAGAAGGCATGGTCGATGAGCTATTTGATCGTTTTGCTAAGAAACTCGCCAAGCAACCGATTGATTTTAAGCAGTGTGAGAAACATGTGGACTATTTTATATTGCTTAAGCGAAAATGAACAATGAGATATATACTGATGCGAGTGATGATCAAGTAGACCGGAGGAAATGAAACCAAACCCGCGTTATTTGAATTAATCATTTGAGTCCCTGTTTTTACGATTTCTTTTATATTTCTGTAATTGCTATGTCAATAAGCGAGACTTGGTCTTCCTGAGATGTAGGAACCATATCTCCCAATTTCCCATTTCCCTAAGTTGTACGATCATGTTGATCCCACGGCATTCTGTTGCTTTGTAATTGCTTATATATATATATATAAAAAAAAAAGAGAGGTAGTTTTAACTACCCAAAAATCAAATGTTCTTATGTTCTGTTTTTCTAAGCTTTAATCGGGTTCAAAACTGTGTTCTTAGTTATTCTTGAGTTAATNGTTGTTACGATTTCTTTTATATTTCTGTAATTGCTATGTCAATAAGCGTCTTCCTGAGATGTAGGAACCATATCTCCCAATTTTCCATTTCCCTAAGTTGTACGATCATGATGATCCCACGGCATTCTGTTGCTTTGTAATTGCTTCTATATAAATAAATAAAAAAGAGGTAGTTTTAACTACCCAAAAATCAAATGTTCTTATGTTCTGTTTTTCTAAGCTTTAATCGGGTTCAAAACTGTGTTCTTAGTTATTCTTGAGTTAATTACATACAAACACACATTTTGCACTTTTTCTTACAAAAAGTCACTTTCAACTATTTGATCATTTTTTTACTGTTCACAATTTGTAAATCCGAAATTGCCCCCATGGTCATGGAAATGATGGATGCAACGTCGTTGATAAGTTAGAAAATCAAGAATCTGAGTAAAATCATTATTACCCCCACCTGATATGTTTTCTATTTTTTTATAATGTGAAAGACATAAAATGTTTTTTTTGTAACAATAAATGATAATTCTATTTTTCTAATATGTTAAAATCCATTTTTCTATAGTTTTGATATGAAACAAGAAAACTTAAAAAAAAAACATGGACATGAAAACGTGGACAATTACGTATGTACATATGGGAATCTCATAATATTTGAAGTTAACGCGATACTGGAAACTTCGAATTGATTGAAGTTAACGCATAGAGAGTTGTTTGGGAGAGTTTCAACCACCCAAAGGATACATTATTGCCTCAGATATTTGTGGACAATTGCGTGTGGACAATTATGTGTGGATTAGTTGTAACAGAAGAAAACAAAATAAGAACACGTCCATGATATTGTATCCATCAAAACCCATCCACAATATCTTTGTCCACCGAAAACAATTTTACCTTTTACATTGCTTTGCTTAGCTAGATTTTCTCATCGTTTTGTTTGCATTACAACTTAACATTGTGAAAAGTTAGTCTAGTTGGTTAGGAGCCCAATTTTCACGCGAAGAATCCAGGTTCGACGCCAACAAACTACATATTTAATTTGTGATTTCAAAGCTTTGTTAATGAATGGTAAAAAGATAATTTCGTCATCATTTTCTTTCTGCGGCATCTGCAACCATAGAACGCCACCATTGATTTTAATCTTTTTCTATTGATTTATACGATAACTTTATAGATCCAACATAATTCAACCGATTTCGACCATAAAACCAAAAAAAAATACAAATTTAAAAATTATCTCTGATTTTCTCATGGGTATACAAATCACGGCGATTCCTGGCCTCCGAACACTTAATCGCCATTTAAGCGGCCGCGGAGACCGCATTTTAGATCACAGTTTACAACTAAACGGAAGTCCAAGAGCCTCACATTTTTTATGTTTTTAAAAAATGAGACTTTTTACCATTTTTCTTTCCAACAAAGCCAAAATCATTATAGTGTATCTTTACCAATTTCCCTTTTCCATATTTTGGCAAATCTATATGACTACATTAATTGCATTTTTATATGTCCACAATGAAATCTTATTATATAAAGTTGGATCCCTCGACGTGAACGTGACACGTAGGATAATTATAACTCACAAGATCGTGACATGTGTCATAGTTATTAATTTAGATCTTGACATGTGTCAATTTAATTAAAAAAATAAAAATGAATTAAAGTAAATATTAAAAAAAGTTAAACTAAAAAAAACAATATTACCAAAAGAGAAAAAAAGAATAAGTAAAGAAAACTTATTTAAAAAAAGAAAAAACAAGAATAAACATGAAAAACTTATAATAAAAGAAAGTGACAAAATAAAACTTAAAAGCTTATAATCTACAACCACAGCCAAAATTAAAAAGAGAAAATTATAAATATATTCTAAACTTAAAAAAAAAATTATTAATATACGACCAAACTTAAAAGTTTATAATCATTTCCATTATGACAAAATAAAACTTAAAAAATGAAAATTATTAATATCTTATTATATAAAGCAGGATCCTTCAACGTGAGCGCGACACGTAGGATAATTATAACTCACGAGATTATGACATTTGTCACGGTTGTTAGTTTAGATCTTGACATGTGTCAATTTAATTAAAAAGGTAAAAATGAATTAAAGTAAATATTAAAAAAGGTTAAACTAAAAAAGGAAAAAGCAATATTACAAAAAGAGAAAACAAGAATAAGTAAATAAAACTTATTTAAAAAAAACAAGAATAAATATGGAAAACTTATAATAAAGGAAAGTGACAAAAGAAAACTTAAAATGTTATAATCTACAACCACAACCAAAAAGTTAAACTAAAAAATGCAATATTACAAAAAGAGAAAACAAGAATAAGTAAAGAAAACTTATTTTAAAAAATGAAAAAACAAGAATAACTAAAGAAAACTTATAATGAAGGAAAGTGACAAAAGAAAACCTAAAATGTTATAATCTACAACCACAACCAAAATTAAAAAGGAAAAATTATAAATATACTATAATCTTAAAAAGAAAATTATTAATATACGACCAAACTTAAAAGTTTATAATTCTTTCCATTATGACAAAATAAAACTTAAAAAATGAAAATTATTAATATCTATATATCTATATATATAAAAGAGAATGATTCAAAGTTAGTAACTCGCAAGATCGCGACACGTGTCAAGCTAATCCATTAGATTTTGACACATGTCGAGTTAATATAAAAATTGTTTTTAGATTAAGGAAATTTAAATTAAAATTAAAAGCTAGAGTTTAAGTTATGAAACAGGAAAGAACAAAAAAAGACTTAATCCTAAAAGTAAATTTAGCAAAAACAAAAAGGAAAATAAAAAAAATAGAACATAGACTTAATCATAAATATAAAGTTAGCAGAAAAAAGGAAAATTAAAGTTGTTTTTAGATTAAGGAAATTAAAATTAAAAGCTATAGTTTAAGTTAAGAAAAAGGAAAAACAAAAAAAGACTTAATCTTAAAAGTAAATTTAGCACAAAAAAAAAGATGAGTATCCTAGAAGTAAAGTTAGCCCCAAAAAAAAAGGGGGAAAAAA
>PKML01000365.1:951561-964644 GCA_002933935.1 Eutrema yunnanense
TTGTTTTTAGATTAATAAAATTTATCTTAAAGTTTTTTTTAAAAATGAAAAAAAAATATTATGTTTATAATAAAGCAATAAAACAATAGATTGACATCATAAAAAGGAAAGTAAACAAAGAAAAATTAAACCAAAAATTATCCTAAAAGCTAAACTTAAAAAAGAATAAAAATTAAAGTTAAAAAAAGGAGATAAAAAAATTTCTATTTTGATTAAGGAAATTTTAAAAGGGAATACAATCCTATAAGGAAAATGAATTCTAATTCTCCACCTCTATATAACCAATTTGATATTTTCTTTTCAATTTTACAACAAAAAAAACTTTCACTCACATATTTCGTCCGTAAGCTACATCCTCTTCGTTATCTAAACTAGAGGTAATCTTCCGTGTAATCAAAATTATGATGTATGTTATGAAATATCTTCTTTATATACACCCGCTTCATATATCTTCGTTATCTACATCCGACATTATGTTGTACATTATCTAAATTAAAAGCTAAATTATGTTGTACGTTATCGAAATTATGCTAGAAAGACATGTCAAGTGAATTGATCAGATTTTGAAACATGTTTAATAAGTTTTCAATTATATTTTGATAGATTTTTAATAATTTTCTAATTATATTTTAACACGTAATATTAACAATAAAAATAATATTTATAATCAATTCATAATCTTAAAAGGTAAAAGAAAAATTAGTAGTTATGTTTAGATTAAGAAAATTAAACAAAAATTATAAATAAAGGCCAAATTTTTTTAAATAAAGAAAAAAACATATTTCATATTAGAATAAAGAAATTAAACAGTATATAACAATCCTAAAAAGAAAATGAATAAAAGCCAAAATATTAAAAAAGGAAAAACTATATTTCAGTTTAGAATAAAGAAATATTATTATATAAAGCTGAATGTTTCAATGTTGTTAACTTACCTGATCGCGACACATGTCAAGTCAATGTTGTAAAAAAATAAAATCGATTAATAAAAAAAACTTAAAAATTCGGAAAATTTAATAACCGATTCATAATTGGTAATTTTACAAAAAAATAATTAAAAATTATCTTAAGAGGCAAATTTAATATAAAAATAGAAAAGAAAAATCTTAGTTTTTCCATTTAGATTAAAGAAATTAATCCTAAAAGGAAAATTAATTCTAATTTCTCACCTTTATATAAACCTCTAATTTCCATTTAGTTTTTCCATCGTCTCTAAATTTATATATTATATATTTTCATGGGTGATCTAAGTTTGCTTTCTATTTTTCGTTTTTAGTTTTTTTCACGGGTTATAAAATATTTAATTACAAACCCGCATATATGCGTATACTTATCTAGTAATCTATATCAGGGAACAGTATACACTTTAATTGAATATCATTTCGCTTTAACTTTTTTTTTTCTAATTAAAATAAATAACCTGGTAATCTATAAACCCAAAGAATCAGAAACACTTCAAAAATATCAAAACATTTTGGATACTCTAATCAAAATTGGTCGGATCATGGCAAGTTTAATCGTGCTCATCGTTCTAATCATGGCGGTGATAGTGACCGGAAACGAGTTTTCCGATATTTCTAATGCTGAAATAGACCGACTCTTGAAAAAACTTAACAAACCCGCTATTAAATCCATCAAGGTTTAGTTTAATTTGTGGATTTACACAATAATACACTTAAATCAATTTTGGCTTGCTTTTAATTCCTAGTTGTCTACGTTTTGTAATTTTGTGTAGCTTGTGTTCATATGAAGAATCATCCAATTTATGATCATCCTTTATTCAAAAACCACACCATTTAGGTTTGAAAATTTCTTAATTTTTTTAATCGATAAAGTTCTAGACTATTTTTTATACTTTATCATTATTTTCTTTCAAAAACCACACAATTTATATAGTAGCTCTGAAAAGCACTAGACTCAAACTCGGATTAGAAAGGCTAAAACAACCTGTTCTAAATTGTTGAATTCACTACATTTGGGTTTATCATTTCTCATATTCAATCCATTTTTATTGTTCAAACAATCTTGTGGTGTAGATGAGACCAAGTTCTTACCCAGAAGGATGGAACAATGAATTATCAGACACCGAGAAACATAGTATGGTGACTCAACTCTGGACAATCAATGGAAAATGTCCAAAAAATAGTATTCCGATCAGAAGAACGAGAAGAGAAGATGTTTTACGAGCAAAATCAATCGAAAAATATGGAAAAAAGGATCCCAACAGCATTCCTCACCTTAAACAAACAAATCCATCTAGTAGCAACCTTACACATGAGGTGCATTTATATCATTCGATAAATACTTGAAAATTCGTCATTTTCCTCTTATGTGCGTAAATATATATGTATATTTGTTTTTGTAAATTTTATATATATGTATGTTTATGTATATATATATATATAGCAGGCCACACTTAAAGTGAAAGTCAATTCTCCTCGAGCAAAGTTTCATGGAGCCAAAGCGTTGATAAATGTGTGGAAGCCTTATGTACAAATACCAAGAGAATTTAGCCTAGCACAAATATGGGTTGCTGCTGGTCGTGCTTCTTCTCAACTTAACACCATTGAAGCTGGTTGGCAGGTCTTAGTTTGCTCTTGTAGTTGCATTTTTATAGACGTATGTTTATATTTTTATATCTTCTTCTTTGTTCTTCCATTATATTAATTAGGTGTACCGCAATTTTTATGGTGATGACAACCCTCGATACTTTGCTTACTGGACGGTGAGTGAGTTCATTTTTGTGGCATTGTTATTAAAATTATTTTTTGTTTTTGCTATTTTTCTCTCAAAATATGTATTTTGAGAAGCAACTGTTTTTTTTTTTTTGCTGCCACTAAAAAAAGAGGCAATATTTTTTGGTATTTGTGTTGTTTGCTAACACGAATACAGGCTGATGGATACAACAACACAGGCTGCTATAATCTTAATTGCCCAGGCTTTGTTCCCGTTAACCAAGAATTTGCCTTAGGTGCGGCTATTCCTCGAGTTTCCATTTTGGATGGTCAACAAGAAGCAATTCCCACAACTATATGGAAGGTAAATATTATCCAAACACCAACGATGAGTTGGCCTAGTGGTTAACCCTTTGGGTTGCCGAAAACGTAGGGACCTTGGAGGTCACGGATTTGATTCACGTTGGGAGGGATTTGCTCTCCAAAAAAAAATTAAATTACATGGTTTGGGACTAGTCATACAAAAAAAATATATTATCCAAACAATTTTTCATCATATAGCTTCAACAAATACTCTCTTATGATATTTGCAAACTGAGAATGAATGTGTTATATTATTGTAGGACTCTCACTCAGGAAACTGGTGGTTAAAATTTAGTACAAATCTAATTGTTGGATATTGGCCTTCCTCATTGTTCAATCGTCTACAAAATGGTGCGACCGAAATTCAATGGGGAGGAGAAATAACAAATTCTAAAGAGGGTTCATGTTGGAGGATCGTATATCCTCTACTTGCTGCAGAAGCAATATCATATCTTTTTGTATATTTGCCTATTTCGATAAAGGCAATCGTAGATACTAGGTAAATTAATTAGATCTTCTCTTGCTTTGTATAAATACTTGCCTAAGGGTTTCATATTGAAAACACAGAAAATTCCAGCCTCTCATTGTTTTACATGGTATCAGAGCCGAGTTATTAACACCAAAACTCTAAAGAAACGTAACGATGGCTTTGGTTGAGAAAACAGAGATGAAAAGAATATCCGCAACATACCAGCTTGCGGCGACTGAGAATCCAGGTGCGGTGATCGCACAGGTTCAGTTTAATGGAGATAACTTTGATGAATGGGCTCAAGCAGTGAGAACAGCGCTGCGAGTCAAGAAGAAATTCGGATTCGTTGACGGAAGTGTAACGGAGCCGGCNCATTTAATATCTAGGTGGACATTATCATATTCAGAAAGTATTAATCTTGTTGGTGATCATGTATATTAGGACATTCCACCTTGTATTCATGTTAATAACAATAATTTATAATAGCCTACATCAAAGCATATAATTATGAATACAAACATGGCTTCATTTTTATTAATTTATTTCTCATAATCTAATTTACTTTGATTTCTTTGAATTTTCCAATGCAGTCAATTTTTCCATTCGACATTGAAGAATTTGTTCAAAAGGATGGTAGATTGGATGCTTTGGTCTCTCTTCTGCAAACGATGGCTGTCTATGAACAGAATATTTTACTTCTCATACACTTCTTCTTGTTCCAACAACAATCTCTTATCGTTCTTGTTTAGATCCAGTATTTCACTTGATGTGTTCATATATATCAATATGTTTGCAACAACAAGCTTGTTGTCCTCCTTATTCTTCGGCTCGCATGCCTAAGAAAACATAAATTCAACGTTCATATATATCAATATGTTTCACTTGATGTGTTCTTATTCTCATCAATTTATAAGAG
Source organism: Eutrema yunnanense (assembly GCA_002933935.1). NCBI lineage: Eukaryota > Viridiplantae > Streptophyta > Magnoliopsida > Brassicales > Brassicaceae > Eutrema > Eutrema yunnanense. Next base: position 955,985 of record PKML01000365.1, read on the forward strand.
GATGTCTCAAAACTTGAAGACTACTTCTTTGGACGCATCTGTCACACCATGGGCTTCTGTATTTTCCTCGAACTCCTCTTCGATTTCTCCTCATTTGGCTCTCTACACTTCGGTCTACCTTATTTGCTATGGTTCGTAGCCGCCATGATTGCACCTTATTGTCCGTATCTATGGAGAGGTCTATGCCAAGGAATGCAAGAACTACGAGATTGGTAGAAGTTTGTGAATCAACCACAAACGAGGGGGAAACGCTCATTTTATTCCTGAATTATTTGCGGACGCTTGATTTATTCCCCAACTATGGCTTGCTCAAATAAATTCCTGAACTTAGAGTTGACTGCGCAAAATTATGATTAAAAAAGTTAACCGTTATTTTTTAAACGGACTCCGTTACAATTAAAACCTAATAAACATATCCCGTCAGGATTTCAGTCTGAAACTCTTAACCCCCAAAATTGCAAACCCTTAAGTGGTTTCCGGCGAGAAAAAAACAACAAAATCTTGGTGATTTGTGTGGATTCGATCGATTGTGAAGCTCGAAGGTTGTTAACAATGGTGAAAACTATGTGGAGAAGGCGGAAAATTCTAGTTCGAAGGGATCCAGACCCAGACCCAGAAATTGATCGTGAACCTGAAAGTTGTGGAGATGTTGTTGGTGAAGAAGAGAGAGTTGCTATTGGTGAAGAAGAGAGGGTTAGTGTGGGTGAAGAAGAGAGAGTTGATGTGGGTGAAGAAGAAGAGACCGTGGAATCGGATGTAGGAGAAGATGTCGAAGGAGATGATTGTGAAGCTATTAATGAAGATGCAGGTGGATATAGAGAGGATGGGCCAGAATTGGAGAATGTTGACCCGTTTGTGAATGTAGAACTATGTGAGGATGATGTTTGGTTTTCTGATTTTGGAGTGGTGGTCGTGAAGATGGAGTTGAGGATGCTGATGATAGCAGTGATGAAATTTGGAATGACGATTACATTCCGGATCCATTAACAGATGATGAAGAGGAAGCAGAGGGTACACCATTGTATAGTCATCCCGATGAGATCTTAGCACTAGGGAAGTGCTTCAACAATGCAGATGAATTCAAGTATGCACTTCTCAGGTACTCTCTAAAGACTGGGTACGATATCGAAATGTATAAATCGTCTACTGACAGGCTTGGTGCAAAGTGCACCAAACATATAGAAGAAAAATGCCCTTGGAGAGTGTACTGCTCTTTTGAAAAGTACAAAAACAAACTGATGGTCAAGGTCTTGGTAGATGAGCATATTTGTGCAAGGTCAGGAACGACTAAGCTGTTGAAGAGTGGTGCTATTGCTCAACTGTATGAAGAGAGGTTGAGGGTTAATCCGAAAATCAAGTCCCAAGAGATGGTTGATGAAATCAAGAGAGAATACAACATGATTGTGACTGTGAGTCAGTGTAGGAGAGCAAAGGCTGTACTTTCAGCTAAAAGAAAGGCTTCTCATGAATCTCATTTTGCAAGACTTTGGGATTATCAGGAAGAGGTAAGAAGATCTAATGAAGGTTCAACAATGGAGATTGAGACGATTCCCGGACCACTGCCTGGAAGCAAGCAAAGATTCCACCGTCTCTATGTTTGTTTTGCAGCATTGAAAGAGTCTTGGAAACAGAATTGTAGGCCCATCATCGGATTAGATGCAGCATTTATGAAATGGGATATCAAAGGCCAAATGTTAGGTGCAGTTGGTAGAGATGGGGATAATAGGATCTTTCCTATTGCTTGGGCCGTGGTTGAAGTGGAGGATAATCCAAATTGGTTGTGGTTTGTGCAACTTCTGAAAAAAGATTTGGAACTTGAAGATGGAGAAGAGATTACAATCATCTCGGATAAGCATAGTGTAACATCCTGGGCCCGGCCCATTTGAGAAAGGCTTAAATGAATTAATTTGGCTACCTATGTCATCAAAGTGCACTTACCTTTTCCGATCACTTGCCCGAAAGAACTCCAGAGTTAAGCGTGCTTGGGCTGGAGTAGTCTAAGGATGGGTGACCTTCCGGGAAGTGATTCGCGGTAGCGTGTGAGTGAGGACAAAACACGGAGAAAGGTCACGTGGTGATTGCAGGGTCAGTAAATTACTCGGTCGGGCCTACGAAAAATAACGCACCGTCCGTCGGACAGGGGTGGGGCCCACGAGCCCGATAGAAGGATGGGTGACTCACCGGTAGGGGCGGACGGGGCGTTTCAATTTGGTATCAGAGCATTTACGGTTTTAGGACAGTTTAGAAAAAAAAAAAATTTATTTAGAGTTAATTGAGTTTTCGGTGTTATGCGTTGCTTGAGTAAACCGTTATTAGAACTGTCTATGTGAGTTAGTCAATTGTTGAGCTTGAAGTTCTAGATCATCCTCTTCGAGCCTTCAATGAGATTCCACGGTAAGACTCGTGTTTGTTTTGCTATGGTTGTTGTCAATTAGTAACAAGTTGTTATTGCAGATGGTTGATTCTGATAACGTTGGGCAAGGTCTCAGAGGTCGTGGTGGTCGTGGCGGCCGTGGTCGGGGCGGCAGAGCAGGCCGTGGCGGCAGAGGTGGTAGAGGTGGCAGAGCAGCTGTGAATGTGACGCAGAGTGTCACGGTGGAGCAGGGGGCGTATGAGCACGTTGAGGGGGAAGGTCAGTATGAGCCAGCGGCCATGCATGGTGCGATGCCGGCGCCGGGTGGTGCTCAGGCGGGTGCGGGCCCGAACCCGATGGGGGCTGTTTTGGGCATGTTGGCCCAGCTCTTGGAGAGGTTACCTGGTCTGGTACCGGCTCCAGCTCCAGTGGCGCCACAGGGGGTTGCCGCGATGCCGGGTGTTGTTGCTCCGGGAGTTCCGGGAGTGGTTGCTGAGGCCGAGCCAGTGGTTCCGTCATACCTGAGGGTGATGGAGCATATGCAGAGGTTGGGCACCAAGTTTTTCAGTGGTGGTGCTCGACCGATTGAGTCTGATGAGTGGAGGTCGAGGTTGGAGAGGAACTTCCAGTCGATCAGATGCCCTGAGGAGTATAGGGTTGACTTGGCAGTGCATTATCTGGAGGGAGATGCACATGAGTGGTGGCAGGGTGTTGTTGCGAGGAGGGCGGGAGTAGTGTGGTCTTGGGACGAGTTCCGGAGGGAGTTCGATCTCAAGTATTTTCCGCGGGAGGCTCGGGACAGGTTACAGGGGGAGTTTCTGTACTTGTCACAGGGGAGTCGTTCGGTTCGGGAGTACGAGGCCGAGTTTAACCGGCTGAAGCGGTTTGCTGGTCGGGGTGCAGATACCGAGTATGAGTTGATTTGTGCTTTCATGCGAGGTATGCGTATCGATCTCAAGAACCGGTGCATAGTCCGCAAGTTCGAGTCGGTGTCCGAACTGGTGGAGTGTGCAGCGCAGCTTGAGGAGGGGATGAGGCAGGAGGCTAGTTTAAATGCTGTAGTACCAGAGGTTCCGCGGCGGCCTCAAAGTCAGGGTGTGGCTCCGAGTAAGGGCGGTAAGTCTGGTCAGCAGCAGGGACATAAGAGGAAGTGGGAGGATACTTCCAAGGCAGCGGGTTCTGGACCACGTTGTTTCGGGTGTGGAGCCTATGGACATCGCGTGGCGGATTGTTCTCAAAGGGGACAGGTGTGCTTCCATTGCAAGGAACCCGGTCACATCAAGAAGGATTGTCCGAAGTTGGCTCAGCCATTTGTGAGGATCGAGGCACCGCCTCCGAAGCGGGCCGCAGTAGCACCGAGGGTGTTCACCATAGGCGCGGAGTCAGGCGAAGCGAGCGGCAGCAGACCGATTACTGGTTAGCTTCCTTAATTATGTTCTTGTTTGATTGTTAATTTCAGTTACTCGCTCTGTAATTGGTGTTTGCTGTTTGCCTTAAATCCTTTTCGTGCTTAGGGACCCTTAGTGTGGCTGGGGTAGAGTCACATGTGTTGTTTGACTCCGGAGCGTCCCACAGTTTTGCCACACCGAGTTGGGTGTCGGGGAGCGGTATCCAAGAGGTGTCTAGGGACCACTCGGGTGTTGTGAGAGTTGCTGGGGGTCGTTTGTTGAGGACTCAGGGCTGTGTGGAGAGTGTCGACATTCTTATCGCCGGAGAGCTGATGCCAGCGGATTTGATAGTGTGTCCAGTGGAACTCTACGACATCATTTTGGGTATGGACTGGCTGGGAAAGTTCAAGGCTCATTTGGATTGTCATCGGGATCGTGTGGTTTTCGAGCATGCTAGCAGAAGACTGGTTTATCAGGGGGTGAGACCGGTGCCGGGAGGTATCGTCGTTTCTGCGGTTCAGGCAGAGCGTTTGATCGAGCAGGGTTGTGAGGCCTATTTGGCTACCATTTCGATACCTGGAGAGGTTGGGGAGTCAGCGGTGCGAGATATTGAGGTGGTTTGGGAGTTCGAGGATGTGTTCCAGCAGTTGAGCGGGTTACCACCATCCAGGTCGGATCTTTTTACCATTGAGTTAGAGCCGGGGACGACGCCGTTGTCTAAGACTCCTTACAGGATGGCTCCAGCGGAGATGGCTGAGCTTAAGAAGCAGCTAGAGGAGTTGTTGGAAAAGGGTTTCATTAGACCGAGTAGTTCTCCGTGGGGTGCACCGGTACTGTTCGTCAAGAAGAAGGATGGGAGCTTCCGGTTGTGCATTGATTATCGGGGGCTGAACCGGGTTACTGTGAAGAACAAGTATCCATTACCGAGGATCGATGAGTTGCTAGATCAGTTGCAGGGTGCTTCGTGGTTCTCTAAGATTGATTTGGCGTCGGGTTATCATCAGATCCCGATAGCGGAGTCGGACATCAGGAAGACGGCTTTCAGGACGAGATACGGGCACTACGAGTTTGTGGTGATGCCGTTTGGGTTGACGAATGCACCGGCTGCGTTTATGAGGTTGATGAACGGCGTGTTCCAGGAGTATCTGGATGAGTTCGTCATCATTTTCATCGACGACATTCTAGTGTATTTGAAGAGCCCTGAGGAGCACATGGTTCACCTGAGGAAAGTTCTGGAGAAGCTACGGGAGCAACAGCTGTTCGCTAAGTTGAGCAAGTGTAGTTTCTGGCAGCGAGAGATCGGATTTCTTGGGCACGTCGTATCTGATCGTGGTGTTTCAGTGGATCCGGAGAAGATTCGCTCGATTGAGGAGTGGCCGAGACCGAAGAATGCCTCGGAGATTCGCAGTTTTCTGGGTCTGGCGGGTTATTACAGGAGGTTCGTCAAGGGGTTTGCTAGTATGGCGCAGGCCATGACCAAGTTGACCGGGAAGGACGTTCTTTTTGTGTGGTCAGATCAGTGTGAGGAGAGCTTTGTGAAGCTCAAGGAGATGCTGGTGAGTACTCCGGTGTTGGCCTTGCCTAAGCAGGATGAGCCATATGTTGTGTTCACAGACGCGTCCAGGCTGGGGCTCGGTTGTGTATTGATGCAGCAGGGTAAGGTGATTGCATATGCTTCCAGGCAGTTGAGGAAACATGAATGCAATTATCCTACTCACGATCTTGAGATGGCTGCAGTGGTGTTTGCATCGAAGATCTGGAGGTCTTATCTGTATGGCGGTAAGGTTCAGGTGTTCACAGACCACAAAAGTCTGAAGTACATCTTTACCTAGCCCGAGCTGAATCTGCGACAGAGGCGATGGATGGAGCTTGTTGCGGATTATGACCTGGAGATAGCTTACCATCCCGGTAAAATGAATCTTGTAGCCGATGCTTTGAGCAGGAAGCGGGTTATTTTAGACACTGAGCGGGATACAGAGGCGTTGGTAGGCATGGTGAGTGCCCTGAGACTGTGTGCTGTGTCTGAGCCGTTGGGTTTAGAGGCGGTGGATCAGGCGGATATTCTGACTAGGGTGCGGGTAGCACAGCAGTTGGATGCGGAGTTAATGCAGGCTGCCAGGGCAGAGCGGTCTGAGTATGAGTTCTCCAGCAATGGAACTATTCTTTTGAGGGGCAGGGTGTGTGTACTGAAGGACGAAGTGCTGAGGTAGGAAATCCTGAGGGAAGCACATCAGAGCCGTTTCTCTATTCATCCAGGAGCTACCAAGATGTACCGTGACCTCAAACGTTATTACCAGTGGGTAGGGATGAAGAAGGATGTTGCCAGCTGGGTTGCGGGGTGTGATACCTGTCAGTTGGTGAAGGCTGAGCATCAGGTTCCGAGCAGGTTGTTGAGGAGTTTACCCATTCCGGAGTGGAAGTGGGACATGATCACCATGGATTTCGTGGTGGGTCTGCCGGTTTCGCGAACCAAGGACGCTATTTGGGTCATCGTCGATAGGTTGACCAAGTCTGCGCACTTCTTGGCCATAAAGAAGACCGACGGTGCGGAAGTGTTGGCCAAGAGGTACGTCAGGGAGATTGTGAAGCTGCATGGGGTACCGGTGAGTATAGTGTCGGATCGAGATCCGAAGTTCTCCTCGTTGTTCTGGGGCGCTTTCCAGAAGGAGATGGGCACTAAGGTACACATGAGTACAGCTTATCATCCCCAGACCGATGGGCAGTCGGAGAGGACTATCCAGACGTTGGAGGATCTGTTGAGGAGGTGTGTGTTGGATTGGGGTGGACATTGGGCGGATCATCTGAATCTAGTGGAGTTTGCGTACAATAACAGCTACCAGGCTAGTATCGGCATGGCACCATTTGAGGCGTTGTATGGTAGGCCTTGCAGGACCCCGTTGTGTTGGACACAAGTGGGGGAGAGGAGCCTGTTGGGGGCTGACTTTGTGCAGGAGACGACTGAGAAGGTCCGGATTGTAAAGTTGAACATGAAGGAAGCTCAGGATCATCAGAAAAGCTACGCAGATCGGCGTAGGAAGGAGCTGGAGTTGGCAATTTGGTCTATCTGAAGATGGCCATGTTGAGGGGTCCGAACAGGTCAATTTCTGAGACTAAGTTGAGTCCGCGATATATGGGTCCCGTCAGGGTGCTGGAGCGGGTCGGACCGGTGGCTTATCGGCTAGAGTTGCCGGAGTCTATGCAGGCATTTCATAAGGTGTTTCATGTGTCGATGCTGAAGAAATGTCTGCACAAGGATGATCAGGTGGTCACGGGGGTGCCATCAGATTTGACACCGAGCATGGTGGTGGAGGCAAGGCCTCTGAGAGTCCTAGATCGTCGGGTGAGAGTGATCAGGAGGAAGAAGGTTCCGGAGATGCAGGTGTTGTGGGACTGCAATGGAGCCGAGGAGGTGACTTGGGAGCCGGAAGCGAAGTTGAAGCGCAAGTTTCCCAAGTGGTTCGGCAAACTTGAGGGTTAGCCGGGTGTTTCCATATCGTTGTAACCATGGTGTTGGGGTTTTGGGAGTTATTGGGTTGTTGTACTCGTCTATTTTATGGTGTTATAATTAATCGATGTACTTTGGAGCTTTTGATTATTCAATAAAAAGGTGTTTTCATTGAATATGTTGAGTGGTGGGTTTACTAGGGGATTAGTAGACAGGTTGGCGGGCTACTAGTGGTAGTGGTCCGATAGCGGGGGTGCGGATACTAGGTGTTTAGTAGCCGCATAGGGCTAATAGTTCCGGATTGGTTTAGCACGGGGTGGTGGCCCCATATAGCGGCATCGGAGTGCACTGGTGAGTCACTGCCGAGTGTACCTGGCCGGCTGGGTTTCGATGTGATTCCTGATTGGTGAGACAGGTCACTAGAGAGATTGCCGTTGTCTAGCTCTCTATGCGTTAGACGGATCGATCCATGGTGTTGGGTCGTGAAGTCGTTATACTCCCGGGTGTTGGAGTGGTTGGCCAAACCAAGTAGGAAACTATGGCGCTATGGTGTTGAGCCGTGATACCATTGTTGGTGAAGTTGGAAGAGCGGTCGTGCGACGCTGAGTTGGAATAGCGGTTGTGCTATGTTGTGGATGTTCGTTGGACGTTAGATTCGAGGACGAATCTATTTTAGTGGGGGAGAATTGTAACACCCGTAATCCATTAATTGGGTTTAATTTGACCTTTTAGAAGTTTGGGGGGGTTAAATGAATAAATCAATTTTACCGGCGGGTGTAATCGATAATCTTGAAAGTTTTGGGGTCAACTTTAGGAAAGGGAGGAAGGGTGAGGACCGATTGGTGTAATAAGAAAACTTGAATACACCTATGTATATATGTGTGTATGTATCGCCGTTTCCGAGTTTTCATCGAACCGTAGCTGTCAAGGAGAAAGAGTTGCGCTGGTTTTCGGCGTGGAAGCAAGGAGAAGCTTCGAGGCCACACCTCCCTCTTTCACGGTAAGGTTCTTGCCCCTTGTCGTTTTGGTTTGGTCGTAGTGTGGGTTCCGTGGGTTGGCGGCGTTGTGGTCGCGGTAGCTGTCCTAGGGTTAGTCGTGTGTTAGCGGGTCTTGTGGTGGTGTCGGGAACGGTGTGGTAGTGCGGGACGCCGTGTGGTGTGGTCGGGCGAAGCATTGGGGTTCGGTGGATCGGAGCTTCCGTGTCGTCAGGGCGCGAGAGAATGGTTCGTGATAGGTGGTTGGATCGTGGTGGTTCCGGTGGTGAGCTCCGGTGGTGGTGTAGTTGCGCAGGCGAATGGAAGAGGAAGACGAGTTGATGTCGCGTGTAAATTGTTTAGATTAATTGAAATTGGTTTTGATTATTTTATTATTTTTATTTTTAGGTGGATTAATAGAAGGTTATTCATCCCGGGGAGTTCTAGAAAATTGCTGAATTTTCTCGTGAAACTTTCTGTGCGGGAATAAGGTGAGTGCA
>PKML01000365.1:966158-998971 GCA_002933935.1 Eutrema yunnanense
TTCTCTACCTAAGCAAAGACGATTTAGGCTATGTTTTAGCATGTTTTTTTTTGATATTTTGGCTTAAGTTTTAGCAGGTTTGTTTTTTCTGGCATGACATGTTTCAGTGGCTACTATTAAACCTGTTTTCGGAGTAATATAAGCATTTCAAAATTTAAAGAGAACCTGTTCATAGTCTTACAAAAACACAAACAAGAGTACAAGAGAGAAAGAGAGACAAATCAAATCTTGTCTTACAAAAATACAAACAAGAGTACAAGAGAGAAAGAGAGAAAGAGAGACAAACCAAGTCTTGTCTTACAAAAACACAAAACAACTTGTTACACAAACCAACTTGTTACCAAATACAATCACTTGTTGCCAAATACAAGTGTGTTTCCATCAACTTTGTGAAACATGTTGTAAATGACAAACGCAAAAACACAAAAACAAAGACCAATCACCACCATGTTCTTGATTTTGATTTTGCGGAGCTCGGTTTTGCAATGTAAAACCTCTTCTTTCACATTTTGGATCTCAAGCATCAACTCATTCACTTCAATCCTCGTTCCATTACCAATCTCAAATTCTCTTCCACCAAAGTTTTGAATCAAGTCTTTAACCTCTTCATACATCCCATCTTCCACCCACTTAAATAGATGCCCATCCTAAACAAATGATAGTCAATCGTGAAGCATCACAAACATTTTTCCACTCATGAAGAATCCAATGCAATAAAATGACTCGAACAAAGTGGCATGAAGTTGATGAAACATGCTTACCATTCGTGAAACACTACAACGAAAGTAAGGACGGCCGGGATTAGGTTTTGACTGTGATGTGTAAATGCTAACATCACTTCCACATACACATTTTGTCGGAAATCCCCTTTCCTCATTGAAGAACACACGGTTAGAGGAATTTCCAAATTCCTTTCTACAATTGGAACCTATCTCCTCCTACACTCACACGGTTTTAATTTCACCAATTTCAGTCTCTAATTACTCAAATCTAGAATCTAATTCCGACAAAAAGAATCGCTTACAGATTTAGAGTGTGAATCTGTTGTATTCGTAGAGGAGATGTATATGTCCGTTTCTGGGCAACGATTTTGGTTCTTGATGTTCTTTATGAGATGGCTGCCGGAAATCGTCTCTGCTAACTCTCAGATTTAGTGTTGGAAATTTGGGGAAGAACTGAAGCGAAGAACTCCGGTGAAGAGTATATAACCCGACAAACCCCGACATAACCTTGATTTAATTTTAACGTCGTCTGTTTAAAATTTAACGATTGACTTTTTTAATCATAATTTTGCGCAATCAACTCTAAGTTTGGGAATTTATTTGAGCAAGTCATAGTTGGAGAATAAATCAAACGTCCACAAATAGTTCAAGAATAAAATGAGCGTTTTTCCATTGATTAACTTGCATATTTTGTAGGCGTTATCAATTAAAATTCCATTTGTGCTATCACTACCTCAAAATAGAGAGAATGTTTTTTTTTGTTTTTCTTAACATTTTATTTGCATTAAATGAATTGAACCAAAAATGTCCACCATTATTTTACATAAGCCAACTTTTGTTAAAGAATGTTCACCTAAAAACCCCAATAGAGAACACACATGAACTAAGGTAGTGGGAAGTTCAAAGCCCAAATGGAGCAGAGAATGTTCGTTTATATCAATCATACTAGGATTTAACCCGCACTAATTATAGTGCGGAATAATTTTTTTTAAAAAAACTGTTTTGAAATTTAANAATGAATGACTTGACAAAGAAATACGCAACCAACAAGATTCCCAATGTTTTCAATAATGGTAACTGCAAAAAGACAACAAAATATTTCTCTAACTTGAGAAAATAAGAGCAAATATGTATGTTCGAGCAGTTGCTTATCGAGCTTACCATAAGCAAAGTTAACGAGAAATCATCTATTCCACCTAAAAAGACCGGAAGAGAATGGCGCAAGAACAGCAGAAGGATGAACTGCACAAGACAATGAGGATGTCTATATCATTGTGTTAATTCAGATTTTTTTTTTCTTCTCAAGAGTCTAGACAGAGAGAAGAAACATACTAGCAAGGCAATTACGCGACAACAAATCAAGCTTGTGGGGCTATGAAATGAATAAAGCTCGTGTTCATCAGCTGCATCCCAGGTTAGAAAATAAGGATTACGAAGATCTAGTCCCTCAATTCCCCAATCGTTCCTAGAACATTTTCCATCAAAGAATTTAACTCTCAGTAGAATAATTACAATGTGCAGAGGAACAAAGGAGGATATCAAAGCAACAAGAACAAAACCTGAAGTTCATAGAGATGCCTGTGTAGTGAAACAATTGACGGGGAGCTGTGTAACCAGGTTTATATTGCTGCGGTTTGAACAAGGTTTCATGACATTATTTCATAAAAGCGGAAAAAAAAACTATATGATTAGGTTATGACTGTTGGACTATAGAATTTATACCTGACGGCAAATTTCGCATACTGTGTCACCTTTTTCGTTGCACCATCTCTGGACGCAATTATGATGTGCAAACTGCGACGGTTGATGACAGAATTCTTGATGTTAAGAATAAAATTTCAGACAGGATTCTGTTTAAGGAAACAATTGAAAACAAAGATAGAACCTTTAATGTTCCAGAACAAGAACAAGGTGTATCCATGTTGGAATCTTTGTCTTCGTCATGACAAATCCTACATTGTACGAATTCGCTCTCGCAAATATCAGTTCCTGCAAATACAGATTCAGATGTAGGATCTTCGTTAACCGAGTCTGCCTCTGCTCGCTTTACCGGCCCAAGACCAGAATTGCATGATAACCGATCAACCACCAACACTAGATGATCTCCCATCCTAATTCTTACCACCAGAGAAAACTCAAATGATATATAATATTACAGTTGAAATCAAATGCCAGAAAGATCAGTTTGCAACAAGAACATCAGAAGAAATAAAATCAAAGACTAAAGCTAACGTCTTTAATTATCACAACGTGAACAAGTAACATTAAGCGAAACCAAGATCAAAGGGCAAGAATCAATGGATGACAAGACAAACTAACAGAAACTCTGAGAAGCAAAGTGAGAGATAATGTGATCAAGGAGACTTTAACCAGAGGATGCAAAGAACAAAAGATTCTGATTCTCTGCAAGAAAACTAAATGTCCTTTTTCTTTGCCCTGAATCCGTAACCTTTTACAGCATATTCTTTTCCTTTCTTCTTCTTCTTGTTCATCTCAATATCATTATATTCCATTAACATTAAGAAAGTTGCATCAATCGTCATAAGTAGAATGTGGAGACGCAGTACATCCAGAATCAAACGGATCTTCAGATCCACAACAATGCCAATACTGTAAAACTTCCCCAGAATTTGGTGTATCCATCGTTCCACCAGAGTATACACTCTCGAATTTCCTCTTCGTCTCACCTAAAAACCCAGAAATTCAAAACCTTTTTCTTCAAAACCCTAATTCACTAGAAACTAAACCCAATTCCCAAAAAAAAACGAATTTACCTCCGAAATGAGCAGTGTGGAATCTGCAAGCGCGAGGGTGATTGAGGAGAGGATCGAATTGGGTTTTGCAGTTCTTGCAGGTTCTTAAGGTATTGCCGACGTCGGAGGAAGCCGAGCATCGTGTCCGTTTGATTAAGAGGCACCGTCGCGAGTTTAAGATCGGATTCTTCAATCTCTGGAGGGGGTGAGAGTGAATTAGGGTTTTCGGGATTGTGAAAGAAGAAGAAACCTGAAAATTGAGTAGAGCTTGAGCCATTCGTGCTTCCGTACAAATGGAGAATAGGAACTAGAAAAAAATATGTTTTGTTATTTGTCTTGTAGGTAACGGTAGCGATCAATAACTAATTAGTGACTAAACATTTTAGTCGCTGTAAAATTTAAAGTTTTAAAATTTCGATTTTGCGATCGGTCGATGAAATATGTAGCTATCGCATCAACTGCAAAACGAACAAGAATTAATCGCTGAACTTTATTGCTATCGCTTAAATTTATAGTTTAGCTAGCCCTGGGCGTTCGGATATCCGATCGGATTTGGTTCGGATCCATTCGGATTTTCGGGTTTAAGATTTATTATTCATTCGGATATTTTTGAATTTCGGTTCGGGTTCCGTTCGGATCCATTCGGGTTCGGTTCGGTTTCGGATATCCAAAAAACCATAAAAATAAAATGAAAATTAGTTAAATTTGAATATAATTGGTTAAATTTAAATAAAATTTGGACAAAACTTAACAAATATAACTAAAAACTTCATATATTTTGGTTATTTTGGGTCTCTCAATCATTTTGGTATAAAAATAACTCATATCTTATTAAGAGATATATGCTTATTGGGTATATATGTATTGGGCCTTATATAGTTATGATTATTTTACCTTTGTATAAATAGAGAATTGTCTCCTTTGTAAAACCCTAATCAGAAATATACAGAATTTCAGAGAGTTCTTCTGATTCTTACATGGTATCAGAGCCATAAGGGCTTGGAAACGTTTAATCGATCGAGATCTATTGGATTTCAAGGAAGAATGAGATTTCATAATCGAGGTATTATGTGTTCTCATTGTTCGAAGTATGGCCATGATGTGAGATCATGTTATCAGGTAAATGGTTATCCAGATTGGTGGCTGGAGAAGTACAGACGATTTGGAGGTGCAGTTGATGAATCTGCAGCAAAGACGAGAGAGTATCGATCGATACCCTTAGAAAATTTCAAGGTATCGATCGATACCATGGCGACACAGGCTGTGACAGGCCTCAAGGAAGATCAATGGCATAAGCTGGTTCGACTTCTTGAGTTGAGATTCGAGACAGCAAATGGTGTGGGAAATAGCAATTATACAGATGAGTGGATTATTGATAGTGGTGCATCGCACCATATGACAGGTACATTGAGGGACATGTTCGATGTGCATCCGATCTCACCATGTTGGGTGGGTCTGCCTAATGGAAATGTGGTTGTTGCTGATAGAGTAGGAAGTGTGGTATTGACAGAGAAGTGTACTTTGACACATGTGCTCTTCGTCAAGGAACTTAAGTGCAATCTCATCTTTGTGTCACAAGTTATTGATGAGATGAATTGCATTGTGTGGTTCTCGAAGCAGTTGTGTGTGTTGAAAGATATTGCTTTGCAGATTCCGATCGCAATGGGTGAAAGGAAAGATGGGCTGTATTTTCTTCAAGGTACTCATAAAAGTGTGAATGTGGCGAAGGTCAGTAAGTTGGGGTCTCTGGAACTTTGGCATAAAAGAATGGGACATGCTTCTGAAAAGGTGATTAAGAAATTGCCAGAAGTGGATCAAAAGAGTGTTGGCGTTTCTGATTGCGATGTTTGCTTCCGAGCAAAGCAATGTCGTAATGTCTTTCCTGAGAGTACGGAGAAGAGTAAGAGTCCGTACGAGATTATATTTGGAAAAGTCCCTGCTTATAGTGAGATACGAGTGTTTGGATGTTTAGCATATGCTCATAATCAGAAACGGCATGGAGATAAGTTCGCAAGTAGAAGCAGGAAATGTGTATTCCTGGGGTACCCTTATGCGAAGAAGGGGTGGAATCTTTTTGATTTGGAGACACGTGAAGTCTTTGTCTCACGGGATGTCACCTTCATTGAGGAACGATTCCCATATTTGGAGCAAAAATATCAGGTGGATGAGCCACCTAATTCTGATCAAAGGACGTTATTTGTGGATGATAGTGTTGGATTTGATGATATAAGTCATGTTTTGACAAGAGATACAGTGACACAGACTCCAGTTGTGTCAGACAAGGTTGGAGAAGAAGATATGCAAGCTATATCAGCAGGAATACGTGATATGTTGGGAATTACAGGGCCATAAACTGACCCTGAATCGGTTACACAGTCTGAGAATGTCGATGAGTGTCGACCGATACCAGACAGTATCGATCGACACCAGGAGAACGTCGATGAGTGTCGACCGATACCAGCCAGTATCGATCGACACCTGGTGGATCAACCTGCAGCAACAGAAATTTTGGGACGCGGAATGCGACATAAACAAGCTCCAGCCAAGTTACAAGATTTTGTGTGCAATACGACATTTGCAATGAATGCGTCTGCTGTGAGTCAGGAATTGATTAATGATTATGGGATTGAGAATTTTGTGAGCTGTGAGAGGTTCTCTATGTCACACAGAGCGTTCCTGTGTAGTATAACGCAAGGAGTTGTGCCGAAAACATTTGCTGAGGCTATGGAAGATCCGCGATGGAGAGAAGCTATGAGACTGGAGATTGAGGCTCAGGAACGAAATCAAACCTGGTTGATTAAACACTTACCACCAGGTAAGCATGTCATTGAGTGTAAATGGGTTTACACAATCAAGTATAATGTTGATGGCTCGATTGAAAGGTATAAAGCGAGGCTTGTAGCTTGTGGAAATCGTCAGAAAGAAGGGATTGATTATTCTGATACATTTGCTCATGTGGCAAAGATGAGCACAGTTCGATTGGTTCTGCAAGTTGCAGCTGGGAAAAATTGGGAGTTGCATCAGATGGATGTGCACAATGCATTTCTTCATGGAGATTTGGAAGAAGAGGTGTTTATGAGAGTACCTCAGGGTTTTGGTAGCTCGAAGAAGGGAATGGTATGTCGATTGCGCAAGTCATTGTATGGGTTGAAACAAGCTCCGAGATGCTGGTTCGCGAAACTTTCGACGGCACTGTTGAGCTATGGTTTTACACAGAGTAAGGCAGATTACTCTCTTTTCTCGTTAGTTCGTGGTAAAGTTCATTTGCATGTTCTCGTATATGTGGATGATCTTGTGATAACAGGGAGCTCTCCAGAAGTGATACAGAAGTTCAAAACGTATCTAAGTAATTGCTGTCATATGAAGGATTTGGGAAAATTGAAGTATTTTCTTGGATTGGAAGTTGCGAGAAACGCAGAGGGGATATATTTATCACAGAGGAAGTACGCTCTGGATATTATTGCTGATGTTGGTTTGCTTGGTGGTAGGCCGGTAGAGTTTCCGATGGAGCAGAACCATCAGTTGGGAAGGTCGACGTCAGAGATACTCACTGACCCAGAGAAGTATCGCAAAATCGTTGGAAGGTTGATTTATCTGGCTGCGACAAGACCAGATCTTGCGTATTCTGTTCACATCTTGTCTTAGTTTATGCGTGAGCCAAGAGAGGATCATTGGCGGGCTGCTTTACGAGTCGTTCGTTACTTGAAGGGGTGTCCTGGAATGGGAATTTTGTTGAAAGCGGACTGTAATTTTCATCTTACAGCTTGGTGTGATTCGGATTGGGCGGGATGTCCAATCACGAGGAGATCTCTGAGTGGATGGTTGATACAGTTGGGGAATTCACCTGTATCGTGGAAGTCAAAGAAGCAGGATGTAGTATCTCTCTCTTCGGCAGAAGCAGAGTACCGAGCTATGGTTGTGGCGGTGAAAGAATTGAAGTGGATCAAGAGTGTATTGACCACGATGGGTATTGCACATTCTGGTCCAATGGATTTGTATTGTGATAGTCAGTCTGCGCTTCATATTGCAGCGAATCCTGTGTTTCATGAGAGGACGAAACATGTGGAGCTTGATTGCCACTTCATTAGAGATGATATCGTAGTTGGAATCATTCAGACACATCATGTTTCTACTACTCAACAATTGGCGGATGTCTTCACTAAAGCACTTGGAGGTCGTCATTTTCAAGATATTTTGTGCAAGTTGGGCATTCGAGATCTCCATGCTCCAACTTGAGGAGGGGTATTAAGAGATATAGGCTTATTGGGTATATATGTATTGGGCCTTATATAGTTAGGATTATTTTACCTTTGTATAAATAGAGAATTGTCTCCTTTGTAAAACCCTAATCAGAAATATACAGAATTTCAGAGAGTTCTTCTGATTCTTACATATCTTCGAATTTATAATTATAATTTTGGGTATATAATTGTATTTCGGGTATTTCGGATATCCATTCGGTTCTCGGTTCGGTTTCGGTTCTTCGGATATAGGAATCTAGGATCCGTTCGAATATTTTAATGGTTTCGGTTCGGGTTCGATTCCTCTTTTTCGGATCGGTTTCGGTTAATTTTTTCGGATCCGGATATTATGCCCAGGTCTAGTTTAGCTATTGCCAACAACGACTACAAACCAAACATGAATTAGTTGTTAGTAATTATCGCCAGCGATTACGAAACGAACAAATAATAACAAAATTTCATTTTTGATCGGAGAATGTGTTCGTGAATCGAAGAAAGTAGCAGCGGTTGTTGAATCATGTTACAAGATTTCGTTTTTGATTCTTCTTCCATCGGGTTTGCGATTGATTCTGGGTTTTTGATTTCGGATCGACTTGTTTCTGGGTTTTTGATTTCGGGCGTCATTAGATGAATTTCCGAGTGAATTTAGAGAGGATTGATTTGTAATCCCATTAAATCCGCCATTGCAGCAGTTTCTATCTGAGCTTCTTCTTTGATAATCAGGAGGAACAAAAGTTTTCTTGAGAAAATTCACTGAGCAACAGAAAATACGAAGTATTTTATGCCAAAAGTGGTGATTTTTAATGGAAAAAGTAGAAACCTGATTAGTTTAGGATGAAGAAGAAGAATAAATTAAAAAAAAAAAAGAAGAAGCGTTTAATTTAAGAGGAGAGAGAGAAGATCGATCGATAATTGTAACTGGGTGAAGAAGAAAAATAAATCGGGTCGGGTTGGTTTTTTAATTTAATTTTGGTTTAGTATCCGGTATAAGTGGTTTTGTGTCTGGTTTAAGTCGTAAACCAACCTAAATCATGGTTTGGATGGTTTTACGTTTTGATGTGTGTAAATAGATTTCGATGTTTCAAATTGGGGGAAAATATGTTTGAAACTTTTAAATTAGGTGGATTTGTGTCGAGGTTTAAAGTTTGGGTGGATTTACAACTATATCATAAACTTGAGGTGGAAATATTTCGTTTTCCCATTACAAAACAAGTAATAATAATATGTTCCTTTCGTGATTATTAAAAAAAAAAAAAAATGTTGATTAAAACGGCTGCGTTTTAGCACCAAAGTGAAGATACTCCAGAAACAAGCTTGATCCTCAAGGTTAAGGTTTTTTGTTTGGTCTGGTTTTGAATTATTTTTGCCCTACTTCTTTGATTGAAGCAGTTCAAAATTCAGAAGCTTTTGAAAACTCTAGTGTCGAATCACACTTATATTGTATTAGCAAGACGATGATGGATGTATTAACTTTGAAATCTGCCTAAAAAAAGACTCAAAAGCTAATAACACAAGAAGATTTCCATTTCTTGTCTTAAGTTATTCTCTTATTTTTTTTATATAACTTTTATCATCTATATATTTCCTTTAAATGGGTTTAGGGTTTTCTATTTTATCAGGGCTCTTATGCCTATATAATGGATATTCTTGTTGTATGGTGTGAAATAATAAGACGAGAGTTTTTCTTGAGAGATTAGAACTCATCAACATGTTCATAATCGGTTTATTGTTATTATTATCTGCTTCTTTATAGTTGATCATCCATCTTTTGGGATTTAAAATGGTCATGATCGTTTTATTGTTATTCTTTGCTTCTTTTTTGTTGATCTTCGGAGGAAAACCGATTATAGATTGGGTGAGGAATTTGAGATTGGCCAGACAACAACCATCGGCTAGAGAAGAGGCAACCCTTGATGAAATTGCCGAAGAAGCAGCCGACTCGACGAGAGAAGATTTGAATGTTTCTGTGTATCTGCTTGATACAGATCTTCTCGAATGCCCCACTTGCTGCGAGCCCCTCAAGATTCCTATATATCAGGGTTGATTCTTAAAAATTCTTATATTGCAAGTTACTATATACTCTTTTTTTCTTTTTTCTTTTCTCTGTTGATGTAGTTTTGTGATAACAACTTGGTTCTGTCTTGCAGTGTACTAATGGTCATCTAGCTTGTTCTCTGTGCTGCCAGAGAGTTAAGAACTTATGCCCATCCTGTAAGTCACCGGTTGGGTACATTCGTTGCAGAGCCATGGAGAAAGTCATTGCAGAAGCTAGAGTGTCATGTCCAAATGCCAAATACGGGTGTAAAGAGAATGATTCATACCAAAACCGCTCGAGCCATGACAAGCAATGTCTTTTCGCACCGTGTTCCTGCCCCGTGCGTGACTGCAACTATATAGGCTCACACAAGGATCTCAAGAACCACGTCAATGTTGAACACAAGGAAGGCCAGATTCTTTTTAAGTGGGACACTCCTTTAGGAATTGAGCCTAGCCTCCTCGATGAGAAGATAACAATTCTTAGAGAAGAGAAAGATGGGGAACTGATTGTAATTCAAGGTTTTCAAGGATCGGACGGTATGTTTGTGAGTGTGAGCTGCATTGTACCATTTGCAACTGAAATGGTCAAATTGTCCTGCAGTCTGGAAGTGAGAACCTTGAGAAGCACACTGAAGCAGGAAGTGACGGTGAAGAAAATTCAGAAAACGAGCGAGGAACATCCCAAAGACGATTTCGTGTCGATTCCTTCCTATATGCTGAGTTGGATAAACTCCATGGAGATTTGCATCAGCCTTTGTCCGTTCCAATTTTTTGAAGCTTGATATATTTCAACGACTAAAATGCACAATTGGTTGAGGTACATAAACTGAAACGTTCATAGTTTTTTGAGTCTATAACATTGTGCTTAAGATCTTTTATTTCAAGAACTAACTGACGTAGCTGAAGACAGTTTGATCCTCAAAAAAGAGAATTGAAACAATTTCATATATACAACACAGCACAAGACAATTTATGTGTTGCTTTTTGTTTTTTACCAATAACTTATGTTCGGACTTAGGGGTTGCTTGGTATGGGCTGTGTTACTGTAGATTTTTACTTTAAAATCAGATTTTAAAAACTTTTGCTGTTACGAAAAAGAGCCGTCATATGACCCCTTAAGATCGAGATCGTCTCTCCGAAAACAAACTCATCGAGGTGATTTACATCAGGCAGGGGATCCCAATCGTAGATATCCTCATGGGTCAGAAGCTTCAAAAAACTCCAGCTTCTCCCGATCTTCTTATAACCATGTCTCTTCTAGAGTCTTCAAATCACCCGCTAAACCTATATGGATTGAAAAAAGAAGAAGAGAACTCCCTCAAGCTCTCCTCTCATCCCAGGAAAGATCTGAGTCATCAAGACCAAGAAGACCTCCGTTTGACAGGGAATTTACACCTGATAACAATCATGTTACTCTACCTCAAGAAGCTATGCAGACAGCTCTAGGGGAACTCAGAGATATAATGATACAATATTCAAATTGTGCTGATCCCTCTGAGAGTGCAGCTCGCAAAGAACGATATAGACTAGCTGAAGAACAAGGCCAAGTGGTGGAAACGGCGGCCCAGATGGTTAGAGCTTCTCTAACTCCCACAACTTTAGAGGCAATTACCAGGTCGCAAGAGAGAATTCCAGCTTTACAAAGACTGGGACCCCTAAACGTCTCTAAGACAGAGGAACAGAGAACACTTCAAACATTACCGGTAGTTGCAAAAAAACCAGGTAGGCCTCCGGGAAAAAAACCAGTACAGGAGCCTATGCCACTAGCCGGTGCAGCCTCGAGGAAACGAAAAACTGCAAAAGTATTGCCGTCACCAAGGAAAAGAGGGTCTGACTCAAGATCTCAGAGAGAGGAGAGTGTTAGAAGATCCCAACAGCCAACCAGATCCGGCCCTAGCAAGGTTGATAAGACCCATCCGAGGTCCTCTGTGGCATCAAAACAGAATCCAAAGTTGATACCGAAAGTGAAGAAGAAGCAACCGGATTTTCAGAATCCGCCTTCTCCTCTTCCTTAAAGATAGTGTGCTGGAACTGTCAAGGGTTGGGGAACCCCGAGACAGTTCGTCGTCTTCAAGAGATTCGCCGCCGAGCTGATCCTGATATAATCTTTCTATCGGAGACAAAAAAACCCCGATAACTTTGTTCTTAAAAAAGTTGAAAGCCTTGGTTACTCTCGACATACTTTAGTCTCACCCCATGGCCATGGAGGTGGAGGTCTGATCCTTCTCTGGAAGCAAGAAATAAATCTAGATGTTATCTCTTCTTGTAACAATTTCATTGATTCTCGGATTACTTATGAAGAGAAAGTTTTCTTTTCGACCTTTGTGTATGGAAACCCTGTTCATTCCCTTCGAAAGCAACATTGGGATTACCTTATTGAACTAGCTTTGATCAGAGATGCTCCTTGGTTCCTCTATGGGGACTTCAACGATATCTTGGATAATTCAGAGAAAAGAGGTGGACCAGCTAGATCAGAGGGATCTTTTGGGGATTTCCGAACCTTCTTTGCTGAGGGGGATCTTTATGATTTACGACACTCAGGATGCTCCTTGTCATGGAGAGGAATAAGGAATGAGTGTAATGTGCAATGCAGACTGGACAGAGCCATCTCTAATAGCGCTTGGGCCGAAATGTTCCCGTCAGGAAGATGTGAATATCTCAAGTTTGATGCGTCCGATCATAGACCTATAATCTCGTACTTTGACCCTCGGAAAAAGAAGCGAAAAGGTCTGTTCCGTTATGATAGAAGGCTGAATCATAATGAGGAAGTTAAAGTTTTGGTTGCTCAAGTATGGAATGATGGAAAAGATCTTTGTGTGAAACAAAAAATTGATCAGTGTAGGAAAGCTATCGTATTATGGAATATACAACATCAAAGAAACAGTCAAGAGCTGATTGACATTCTGAAACAGGAACTGGACGAAGCTATGTCTGATATTGAGACAAAAACTGAGGACTTACAAAAAGCTAGACAAAAACTCAATGCTGCTTACAAAGAAGAAGAAGCTTTTTGGAAACAACGTAGCAGACAACTTTGGCTAAACCTAGGGGACAAAAACACAAGCTATTTCCATGCTTCTACAAGAAGAAGACTTGCCACAAATAAGTTCTCTGTGCTGGAAAATGAAGCAGGGCAGGCGGTTTTTGATGAGGAGCAAATAGTCAAGATGATAACCAGCTACTTTCAAAAGCTCTTTACGCCTCCAGATTCTGGACCTGCTAATATGGAAGAAGTACTTGATTCAGCCTTAAAACCGGTAATATCTGATGAGATAAACTTGGAGTTGATCCGAGATCCACTGCCGGAGGAAATCAAAGAAGCCCTGTTCTCGATACATCCAGACAAAGCCTCTGGACCAGATGGGTTTTCGGCAAGCTTCTTTCATGCAAACTGGGATGTGGTGGGACAGGATATCATCTCAGAGGTCCAAAACTTCTTCCGGTCTGGCTGTATGCCAAAAACAATTAATGAAACTCATATCAGACTTATACCAAAAATCATTGGAGCAAATAAAGTGGTAGATTACAGACCAATAGCATTGTGTAATGTCTATTATAAGGTAATTTCAAAACTTCTTGCAAGAAGATTGCAAACAATACTGGAAAGTGTCATCTCTGAAAATCAGTCTGCTTTTGTGCCTAAGAGAGCTATATCTGATAATGTCCTGATAACTCATGAAGTATTACATTTCCTAAAGACCTCAAAAGCAGAAGAAAGGTGCTCAATGGCGGTTAAAACTGACATGAGCAAGGCGTATGATAGGCTGGAATGGAAATTCATACAATGTGTTCTTCAAAAGCTAGGTTTTCATGAAAAATGGGTCAATTGGCTAATGCAGTGTGTTTCAACAGTCTCCTTCTCATTTCTGGTGAATGGATCTCCTAGAGGCTATGTGAAACCAAAAAGAGGAATTAGACAGGGGGACCCGCTTTCCCCTTACCTGTTTATCCTCTGTAGTGAAGTATTGTATGGTCTGTGCTTCAGAGCACAAGAAAGTGGAAAACTCCTTGGGATTCAGGTGGCAAGAGGCTGCCCCAGAGTAAACCATCTCCTGTTTGCAGACGACACAATGTTCTTCTGCAAAGCGAATGTAAAAAACTGTCAGGAACTCAAGAGGATCCTAGCTACATATGAAAAAGTGTCAGGCCAAGTCATTAATTGCCAGAAGTCATCAATAACCTTCTCTAACAAGATGCCTCAGGCAAGGAAGGATCAGTTGAAGCTCTTGCTACTAATTGATAAGGAAGGCGGTGTGGGAAAATATCTGGGTTTGCCGGAACATTTTGGAAGAAAGAAAAAGGATTTATTTACCTCTATTGTCGATAGAATAAAACAGAAAGCAGCTAGCTGGTCTACTAAGTTGCTCTCGGCAGTAGGGAAGATGGTGATGCTCAAAAGTGTGTTGGCTGCAATGCCAACTTATGCTATGACATGCTTCAAATTGCCTCAATCTCTCTGCAAGCGTATCCAATCAGCTCTGACTCGCTTCTGGTGGGACTCCTCACCTGATCAACAAAAGATGAGTTGGATAGCATGGGAAAGAATGGCTAAACCTAAGCCTTTAGGTGGACTAGGCTTCAAAGATATTAATAATTTTAATGATGCTCTTCTTGCCAAACTCTGTTGAAGGTTACTGCGAGCACCAAAGTGCTTACTTTCTCGGATCCTCCTTGGGAAATATTGCAATAACTCCTCTCTCTTATAGTGCTCGGTACCGGCTACAGCCTCCCATGGATGGCGAAGTTTAATTATAGGCAGAGACCTGATTCTGAAACAACTTGGCTGGGTTGTAGGAGATGGAGCATCAATAAGCCTGTGGAATGATCCATGGCTGTCTTCTTATGGTAAACTTCCGAGCAAAACGTCTTCAAACGCCAAAATGCCTTCTTGATTTAGCTTGTAGCAGACCAAACATGCCTTTCCTCATGCTGAAAATAAGCCGTTGCCTTGACACTTTAGGCATTAGCCATTTCCCCATGAACGTGGTCCCAAAAAAGCAACTAAACTTTAGTTCAACTTATGTCAACTTTAATTAGCCTTTATTGTTGATCCGTAAATCACACAAGGGGTTTTTAAACAGAGAACTTTGATTGGAAACTCGGTTTTATTGATTGAATTCGGTATTACAACAGAGTTTCGATAGAAAGACTAAAGAGTTTAGAGAAATCGAGATCGGCGCTTGAGGAAGCTTTTTCTCTGCTTTTAGGTCTCTCTGATGAATGTGGATGATCTTGAATGGGGCGATGGCCTCCTTATTTATAGGGTTTTAAGTCGGTCGTTCGTGGAATATTTCCCTTTTCTCTGATTGGCTCAAGAAAGGAAATATTCCAGATCCCCTTCGAGATACAAGGGATTCTCCCGCTTATCTCGGAAGTCGGCTTAACCTGTAATACCGGGTCGGGTCGTTGTTGGGCCGTAGGGCTCGGTAACGAGGGTGCACGGCCCGGTTCTTTGGGCCTTTTAGAGTTCGGCCCATCGAGGCAAGGCCCGTCTTCTTTTGGTCTGAATCGTTGTAAACTGATACCGGTCTTGGTTCGAACCGAGTTAAACCGAGGGGTGCTAAATCCCCCTCTAACAATTGGTCCCCCTCCCTCAGTTCGGCGAAAGAGTCTTTCAGAGTTCGGCGAAGTCTTTAGGAGTATTCTTTAGCTCGGTTAGAATTGAGATCGGTATGGCTCGTCGGACGATTTGAGTTCGGTAAATTTTTTTCAGTATTCTTGAGTTCCGAACTTTCGAGTCCGCGGTTCTCTGAACGTTTTGAGTTCGGTGAATTTTCTTGGGAAGAGGGTGTCGATTCGTCTTCTTTAGTCGTGGAACTCGAAGAGTCGCGTGTCGATTCATCTTCTTCAGTCACATAATTCGAGGAGTCGTCATCATTGCTTTTTTCTTTATAAATAGCACTCGATCCTTTGCTTATTCTTCACTTCCGTTCATTCCTTTCAAAAGGTATTTCACTTTCTCTCTCTAGCGCTCTCCCTTCTCTCTAGATTTTTATTTATTTTCCGTTCTCCGATCATCTTCTCCGCCGTGATTTCTCCGGTTTGCTTGAAGATTTTCGAGTTCTTCGATCTGTTCTTCGTCAATTCTCTCTTTTCAATCTAAATGGATTCAAGAGACTCTCCTTCTTCTGTTAATGACCAAACTCCCCCACCGAAGTTCCCCGATCTCGAGTTGTTTGTTAATAGCTCCAATTCGAGTTCGGACGGTCTGAGTGATGTTCAACAGGAGTTCGTCAGACGTATCTCCCAACGTGATGCTGCTGGATCGAGCAATCCTAGGGTTGTCATCGAGGTCCCTCATCTTGTCGATGAAGATGAGCCTAAAGAAGACGTCGCTGAATAGGATGATCAAGTCCGGGTAAATCAAGAGTTTGCAGCTCGGCTCGCGGAAGATGACGATGTTGCTCGACCGGACGACCGGGCCGCTTCGTCAGCGGTTCGTCAAAACGATGGGGAAGGGGTTCCCATGGTGTCCGCCAGACGAACGGTTGAAAGACCTGCGAACATCGGTCCATCTCGTTCTAAGGCGGAGACGGTTCATGCTACTTTGGAGAAATGCAATGCTCCGAACGACCTCCTCCTAAAGATCCCGAAGGCTGTCGATCGTCCGTGGGATGCGCCTGAAGGTTATATATGCGTCTATGAAGAGTATTTCAGAAGCTGCGGTGTCCGGTTTCCTATCCCAGAGCTCTTCTATAAGTACTGTAAGAGGCATCACGTCGCGATCTCTCAGCTTATGCCGGCAACGGTAATGAATCTCATGGGTCTTCTTACTCTTGGGGAAGAGTGCGGCATCCCTATCACGGCTAAAATCTTCGAGAGATTATTTCGGATGAATCTGTCGAAGGCCAGGCCTTGGTTTTTATCGACTAACGCGAAGCCGGAGCACGATCTTGTTACCGGGAACAAGCCGAGCAAGGTCAACAACTGGAATGCTCGATATTTCTATGTGAAGATCGACGAAGCCTCCGTTGAGTGTCCGGATGGGAGTTACCGGACTCAGTGGAAGACTCCTATCGGTAGACATTGGTTCCCGATTTCTTTCTATTGCTTTGTTTTGCCTGAGTTATATTTTTCTTTTTTTGCTTTCAGATCATCACGTACCGGGCTTCCTCATCACCACGCCAGGATTTACTTTTGCTCACGTGAAGCAGTTAAGTGCGGCTGGGAAGGCTCGGTGGCCTGAAGCTTATCAGGACAAACTTGACTTGAAAGCCAAAAGAGCTCTCAAAGGTATATGTCGGTAAATTCTCTTTAGTAATCCGGCGATTGCTTGATCTAGTCTGAAATTTTGTTCTTCTTTTATAGCAAATCCTGCTCGTCGACGAAAGATGAAGCTCGATGAGATCCCGGATCTGTCCGCTGAGATGGATGCTGAAGAAGAGATTGTTGGAGTCCCGTCCGTTGCGCAGGACGAACAACCTGCTGTCGAGGTTGAGGTCGTTGAAGAACAGGCTCCGGGTGAGGAGTCGGCTCCAGCTGAACCGCGTGCTTCTTCCGTGGATGCGGCGAGGATGAGGAGAAGGAAGAAAAAGGGCAAGAGGCCGGTGAAGCACGCTTCTGAGGCCGATACGAGGACTGCCGAACCTAGAGATGTCGATCCAGAGACGGTGATCATATCAGATCGTTCTGCTTCGTCGAAGAGGCGGCGAACTTCTGGGGCCGCGGCCCATTCTGTCAGTTTTGGTTACGATAAGGATGAACCAGTGACGAGTGACGCCGGGGATTGTGCCGAACTGTATCGGCAACTGAAGTTTAGCTCGGAGGCGCTTCCTCCGGTTGAGAATCTTTTTCAGTCCGATGCCTACAAAAAGCTGGCTCGGACAACTGCTGAGGTAAACGAACTTAGTTGGTATATTTTGTTGTGTGAATGTCTTTTGTTGTGACATGCTTTTATTTTTCAGATGTTTGCCCAAACAAACGAGCTTGTCGGTACTTACGACCGTGAGCTCCGTTCTGCTCGCCGAAAGGCCCTCACGACCAGCGTACAGGTTGTTGAGCTACGCAAAGCGTTACTCGTTGAGGAGGAAAGGACGCGGGCTGGTGATTATGCGGTTAACGAGCTGACGAAGGAGATAGCTGCGTTAAAGGCTTCTAAAGCCGAGCTGGTCACTGAGAAGGACGCCCTTGCTCGCGCCCTGTTCCGGGAGACGACCCGTTTGAGAGCTGGACGGACCCAGCAGATTATGAAAAGGAAGGAGGTTACCGAAAGATGTCAGGTTCGGCTTCAGAAGGTCAAAGATCATTTGGTGGCCTTGGATCGGGTGAAGAAACATTCCTTGCTATTAATCAAGCTCAAGGGGTGCTCGGCTTATGCGACAGCCTCCAAACGAAGCATGGTATCGTCGTTCCGCCGTCCTGTATTGAGAAAATTAAAAAGCTCAAAGCTGTGAAGTTAGCCGAGTATGAGGCGCTTGATTTGTGTGAGCTTGCCGATGAGGACTTGGTTGTGTCGCCCTTCATCTCTCCGATTCATCCGGAGATTTCTCTTCCGATGGGCACCGAGGTCCCGCCGAGCATTGATATGTTTGGTTCCAATCAGGCAGTGATGTCCGGTGATCGAGCTGACGCGATGCGGAACCAGAATGTCTAATATTTTTAGTAGTTGTTGTTTTTTTTTTTTTTTTTGGCCAACGAGGCTTACAACTCGACCCTTTGGACTGGAGGGTTTTTAAAGTCCGGTATCCACTTAATTTTCTGTACGAATCTTTTTATAATAGTATGCTTCTCCTTAGTGAATATTATGACTATCCACTTAATTTTTTATAGAATTTTGCTTTATCGAAGCTCGGTTTGTTTGAAGTCGTAAATCTATACGAACTTCTCAAGTCTATCGTTCACAAAGTGGTGCCGTAATAGTACGGTCTTAGCCGGGGTGAAGAGGATGGACTTGATTCGATTTATTCGAAATCGGCGGTCTGTTTAATTAAATCGGCTTATATTTTGCAATTGTTGAGGAATTGGCTTAGGATTTCGCGATTGTTGAGGAATCGGCTTAGGATTTTGCGATTGTTGAGGAATCGGCTTATATTTTTACGAGAAATGACGTTCGGTTTTACCTATGGAGCTCGGCAAAAGAGTACGTGAACAGCTCGTCTTAATTATACTCCAAGGTTTTCTCGGATCGAATTTGAGTGTGCGAGACAGGCTCGGCTTATTTAGTTCGAATGGTCTGAGAATAGGTTAAGTGCGGGACTGGTCTCGGCTTTATACATGGAAGGATTTTTATCCATAGCACCATGTGGATGCATGCGAGCAATAGCTTCGGCTTAGTTTGATTTTATCGATCGTCTAGCCAGGACGTCGATGTGGGAACCGTGATGGTTGGTTGGGGAACTTTCGGAGTTCGGTGGACTCCTGGAATTCGGTGAATTTTTAGGATTCGGCGAACTGTTTAAAGTTTGGCTTGTGAGGGATACGAATTTTTGGAATTCGGCGAACTGTTTAAAGTTCGTCTCTTCTTTTTTTTTTTTTTTTTTTTTTTTTTTTTGGGCGCTTCAGAGAGGGGCCTGTGGGCCTAAGCTGCTTTTGAAGCTACTTTTTCCTACCCTAGTTAAGTAGTTATAGTCGTTTAGGGTCTAAGGAAAAAAAAAAACTCTTGGGAAATCTCCACCCAATATATGAAGAGCTTCCTAGAAAGAATTAAATGACATTATCAACTACATGTTTAGATAGAGCCGGTCTTGGGGGTAAGCAAGTTGATGTGTTGTGTTTTTAATTCATTTTAACCCAAATTTTCAATGGTTTTTCGAGTATTTTCGGTGTTTTTCAAGCCTTTTCATGTTGAAATTCGTTTGCATGGAGTCTTTGGCAACGAGAGCAAGAAATGGACCTAAACGAGCTAGAAGTGACCATTTAATTTGAAGGTTAAATTGATCGATCCCAGCTATGGATGGATCGATCTCATAAAGGATCGATCAATCCTTTTCTTGAAGATTTCCACGAAGATTTTTGATTGATCGATCCTTACACAGACCGACCGGTTTGACGACGCAGAAGAAAAGGAAATTCTGATATTTACTTATTTTGATCTGGTTTTGCCTAAGATTTCGACCATAACGTGATTAGATCTATTTATTCTAGTTTTTAACCATTGTGATGGGTACACTTTCTATTCTAATTCAGACTTTTGGCTTTTTCACTTTGTACACTTAGGGGTGACGAATCTCTGACTCTACATCTCTCTTGAGAAGATTTCGGAACTCCTTTGGATTTCTATTTATTTGATCATGAGTTTCTTTTCATCTCCTTGTTTGTTCTCTTCTTCCATGTTTGTGTAGTTCCATAATTAAGTTTTAGGGTTTTCAAAAGATTTTTCTGAATCACTGAAATGGATATGCTAGAATAGAGAATTACATAGAGTTCTTCATCTATTGTTGATATTAAGACTTTGACTAAATTAATCACCAAGTTTATGATCTTAGGATTAATCTATTCATCAAAAGTGCTCTAGATTTCCTGAAATAACTTAGATGAGCAAATCATCTTTAGCCAACGAAAGTTGATGCTAAGGCGATTTGTGAACTTATCAAATCTAAACTTTAATGTGTGTCTAGCATTCTAAGGTCAAACGACAGTTTATATATTTAGGTTGATTGGCATAGTAGTTAGTGTCACGACAATGGATTAGCTATAAATTCATGTTTGAGTTCGAGAACGGTTCTTAATCTATTCTTTGTTCGATAATTTGTTTAGTGAAATTGATTTCATGCGAATTACATGAAGACCTAGCGCTTTCTCATTTGAATTTACATTGTTTTAGTTGTCATTATTAGTTTTTAGAAATTACAAAACCACAAACAATTGTCATTCGTCGTAGATTTATTTATCTCTTGAATTCTTATAGTGTTATACAGTTTGGTCCTTGTAGATTCGAGCTTTATATTACTACACCTTTTGTTCTGCATGCACTTGCAGTAGTTTGAATAGGGTTACACCTGTGTTGCACAATTTAAGCAGCTACTTGTAGTCTCCATACAATAAATAAAATTTTGGTCACTTTATAGTTGAATATCTTTTAGGTGAGTTAGTTCCGTACATTAATTTGGGGAAAAGAGATGCATGGTTGAGTCCTGAGATTTGTACATTAATTCTTTTATGTTATAAACTATATGTGTTTTGATATGGGTGAGATATATATATACGTTTGTGGTAGAGAGAGAAACATGAGTAAGAGACGAAAGAAGAAGGGGAGAGAGAGAAGAATTTTTCTTCTCTTATTGCTTTATCTCAATCATCTTACAATAACAAGTGCTTCTATTTATACATAAGTATCATTACGTATAATACACTAACTAAAGAGACGGTGAAACTAAGCCGGTTGAATGGATAATTATCCATTTTCAACACTTTCCTTTAATTATCCATTATCTCATTAACGTATTACGTACTGCCTCGTTAAAAACCTTATCATGGAAAAATCAAATAGAATAAAAACCATGACAAGGGGAAAAGAGTACAGTGACGCAATCTTCCCCTGGAATGATGGATATAACATTCTCTTCATAAATTCCGTAGATGACGCAGACTCTCCCTCGGATAAATGAGTCTCGACCTTTACATCATTGGAATTATAACACTCTCATTTGGTCTCTTGGATGTCTATCTTTTTGCGTGGTTTTTGATGTCTCGTTAAAAACCTTATCCTGGAAAAACCCAGTGGGACAAAAACTATGGCAAGGGAAAAAGAGTACATCCACGCACACCATCATACTTCTCCTCCTAGAAGTGTTCCTCTTTAGATTTCTATCTTTTGCGTGTTCCTTGCTGCCTAGTTAAAAACCTTGTTATGGAAAAATCCGGTGGGACAAAAACCATAGCAAGGGAAAAAGAGTGCAGCCACGCACTTCATTACATTTCTCATGGCCATTTGCCATTTCTCCCAGTCAGGCCTTTTCTGGCATTCTTACACTGACTTTGGGTCTTGATCATCATTTTCATGATCAAGTTCTTTGGATACAGAGAATGAGAAAATTCCATCATTATCTTCTATATCATATCTATCCCATAATTTTTGTCTTGAGCATAGTTAATGGAAAATCTCATATTTTTCTGTATTATGTTCATCTTCTGGATGAATCTCTTTATGTTGTTCTCTTTGAACATTTTCATATATGTCATCTTGACATTTTTCTTTATATGGTTTCTTCTAAAACCTTTTTACAAATTTCTTTGGGACATTTTTCTCTATATGGTCCTTTTGGAACATTTTCACAAATATATTTCCAAACTCTTTAATCCCATTGTATTATACTACTCGCGATAACTCTTCAAGAGTTTTGATGATCATCATTCTTTAATTCGATCGAGTAGTGTTCCCGGGAACATAATTATGATATTATTAATCCTTCAAGGATTTTTCATATAGAGTCGCAATACAAGTCATTTTGTCCATTCCTCTTTTTGGACAAATATATACTCTTTTGATATTTGGACATCTGGTCCAAAATGTTATCTTTCTTTAAAAGAGCTTAATATAGACTTGATTGCCTCTTTTTACTTTTTGGCCAAAAAATTTCATTCTACACTCATCCATAGAGGTAGATTCATGATCCTCATTTGTATTATTTATATCGCGCGACATCTTGTTTATACTGTCGACATTTATTTTTTTCTTTGGTTCCATATTTTCCCGTAATAACATGGTTAATCGAGATCTCTTTATCATTATCAATGATTTCATTCAGGTACCTGATAATATTATTAACCATATCAACGATCTCTTCAAGAGATTAATCCTCTTTCCAACAACCATATATTTGCTCCTTTAGTTTTATGAGGATTTTATATTTGGAACCAAAGTAGTCTATCACGTTTCTTACGTGTCATAGACTTATATAGATTGCCCTTCAAGGACATCTATTTTTCAGCGGAGCTCAGTTGGGATATGAGATTTTCTTTTTAATTCATTATGAACTTCAGGTTCATATTCATGAGGATCCTAATAATAATTCATTTCATGAAATCTCATCCATCAACTAATTAATGCATGCAAAATTGCATGCTCTATGCCAAAACATGGAGATCATATATCACCATAATTGGTTTTGAAATCCCTTGGGTTTGCTTTATAAATGATTCATTAGGCTCATTTTGAATGTGAACATAATCTTATGTATGTTCTACTTTATCTTAATCGAAACACAATAAGTGATAACTTTGGGATGCATCACCAAAATTATCAACTTACTTGTCGATTTGGGATTCTTTAATTCTCCCCCTCGAGATGATGACACTTTTCAGGTCCATCCAACTCGAATTGAATCACACTCAATGACCAACAACATATCCTTTTAACCCTTTTGGGTCAGGTATTATGCATCAAATCTTTTTGATATATGACTCTTAATACCCCCTCTTTAAGATGATGATTCTCTTTTCCATTCATCTTTGACCGATTTTCAGTTTATATCGGTTATACTCGGGGTATGATTCGGGAGATTGATTAAAGAAACCAAACTATTATATCCAATGAGCTTCAACCAAAAAAAATGGTGATTCATCCATGGATAGTTTTCACGATGGCTTCATTTTTAATGTTTTATTGATGACATGCAATAGTTGTAAAAGCTTATAGTTTTTCAACTTGTATTCTCAATGATCTTATATATATCATTGGAAGTACCGGTATGACTTTAACCGGTTTATTCAATTAGTAAACTTCAGGTTTACTATTATATACATTTGCCATCTTTTGCTTTGTATCATTATCACATATATGCATGTCTCCATCGTGTGCTCTTCTTGAGGATTTTTCTCTTTAAAAGCATATAGTTCTTTAAGAACTTTTTAGCTTTTCAGAAGCATCTAGCTGTTCTGGAGCTTCTAACTTTTTCTTTTTATGGTTCTCTGGGAACCTTTTCATTTGATTCTCCCAAATTTTTTTTTTTTTCTGGGATTTTTGTTTTTAAAACCAATTGGCCTCTCCCTTTTCAACTGAACTCTCGGTTCATTTGCTCTATTACCATCAATATGTTCTTCAAGAACATTAATTTTTTGATGGAGCATTTACAGCGGGGATATATGATTTTGTCACCCTTTTTGTATCAGTGAACGCATCTGGTAATTGATTTGCCATATTTTGTAAGTGTATGATTTTTTGAACTTCCAGTTCACGTTAATTAGTAAGGGGATCTAGGTGCAACAAAGACGGTGTACCATGTAAGATCTTTTGGAATTTATTTAATCCCTCCCTCCTAACGCTGGAAATTCATCTTCATTAAAATGGCAATCGGCAAAACGAGCCGTAAACATATCACCAGTTTGTGGTTCAAGATACCGAATTATACTTGGTGATGTATAACCAACGTATATACCCAATCTCCTTTGTGGCCCCATTTTTTTTTTTTGCGGTGGGGCTATATGAACATAAACCGCACAACCAAAAACACGGAGATGGAATACATTTGGCTCCTGGTCAGATGTTAATTGTAAAGGGGAATATTTATTATATGCGATTACCAATGATGCTTCATGCAAGATAGCATAACCCCATATATAAATTGGGAGCTTTGTTCTCAATATCAATGGTCTAGCAATGAGTTGCAGACGCTTAATCAAAGATTCAGCCATGCCATTTTGTGTATGTACATGGGGGACCGGATGCTCAACATCGATTCCCATTGACATACAATAGTTATTAAAAGCTTGTGAAGTGAATTCACCAGCGTTATCAAGCCTAACTTTCTTTATGGCATATTCAGGAAATTGTGTTTTCAACCTGATTATTTAGGCAATGAATTTTGCGAAAGCCGTATTTCGTGTTGTCAATAGACACACATTTGACCATCTACTAGATGCGTCAATCAATATCATAAAATATCGAAATGGTCCGCATGGTGGGTGAATAGGCCCACATATCTCACCATGTATTCTTTCTAAGAATACTGGAGATTCATTCCCGATTTTGGCTGGTGATGGCCGAATTATGAGTTTTCCTTGAGAACAAGCATTACATGAAAATTCACTCGATTGAAATATCTTCTGATTTTTCAAAGGATGGCCATTAGAATTTTCTACAATTTTTCGCATCATGACTGAACCAGGGTGGCCAAGTCTTTTATGCCACACTTTAAATGTACTAGTAAACTTTGGGTTTACTATAACATATGATTCAACTATATGTATCTTTGTGGAATATAATCCGGAGGGTAATGCTGGTAGCTCCTCTAATATAACTTTCCTTTCTGGAATTAGTGATGTGATGCAAATATATTCAATGCCACTCTTATTCATAGTCTCAATATGATATCCATTTCTGCGGATATCTCTAAAACTTGTCAAGTTTCTAAGAGATTCAAGGGAATATAATGCATCTTGCACTTCAAACTTTGTTCCCCTTGGCATTGAAAAACAATTAAGCTATTCCAGAGCCCATAATAATCTTTGCATTTCCATATATAGTATTCACGCTTCCAGCGGAATTTTTTAAATTTAGAGAGGAGAAATACTTTTTATCTTTACGTATTATGTGCATTGTAGCACTGTCTGCCAGACATAAATCTCCATCCCGGATCTCAGATTTAATATGTGACGGCTTAAAAGAAATATAACCGCATAGGAATATAAAATATTAACAGCATAAAAAATATGTGGCGGCTTAGCCGTCCAATATAATATTGGCAATAAATAAAGTACGATAAATAATTATTGCGAAATAATAAATTAATAATATGCGGCCGAGCCGCGCTCCGATAATAATAACTGTAAAATTTTCGTCTTCTTGACGAAATTGAGAATGTCTTCAAGACATTCATTTTATGGAGGCAAAGCCTGCCATATGATCTGATGAGACATAATCTACCATATGATCATGATCGTGAAGGCATAGCCTATTATAACGATCGGTTCGGGGAAGGCAGCGCCTATCATCCCGAAATAATATATAAACGTAAATAGCGGTTCGGGGAAGGCAATACCTATCATTCCGAAACAATATATAAACGTAAATAGATTGAACATAAATTAAATCTAACTTTTTTTGGTATATGAACAGATCGGAAGACGATCGTGTTTTTTGGTATATGAACGGATCGTGAGACGATCGTGTTGATAACGTGTTATAAACTATATGTGTTTTGATATGAGGTGAGATATATATATATATATATCCACGTTTGTGGTAGAGAGAGTAAGAGACGAAAGAAGAAGGGGAGAGAGAGAAGAATTTTCTTCTCTTATTGCTTTATCTCAATCATCTTACAGTAACAAGTGCTTCTATTTATACATAAGTATCATTACGTATAATATACTAACTAAAGAGGCGGTGAAAGTAAGGCGGTGAAAATAAGGCGGTTGAATGGATAATTATCCATTTTCAACATTTTAGATGTATCTCACGTCTTTAAAATTTTTTTTTTTTTTTTTTTTCAATTTATCAATTCATAGGCCCAAAATTTATGTTTTTCCTTGCGGCCCATATATTTTCAGGGCTTGAGATAAAAAAAACTCCTGGGAAATCGGAGACCTAACACGTTAGGGTTTTTCCATCTCTCTTACTTATATATCTCTAAATCTCGAATCTCATGGAAACTTCAAAATTGACATGGCAGAGCAACAAAGTAGCAGTTCACCCGTTTCTGTGACGCTGCTGGATCCAGATGTTCTTGAATGTCCCATTTGTTGCGAGCCCCTGAAGATTCCTATATTTCAGGTTTGGTCCTTCTTCCTCATTCAAGAACTGTGATTCACAAATCTATATATATATATATATATATATATATATATATATATATAGTGTCGTTAAGTTACTAGACTCTCTCTGTCTTTCTCTTATGGCATGTTGATATTTATTTCTCATTGAGGGTTTGTATCACCATAAAAGTAGAGAATGCTTACCACTTTTTTCTCAAGTGACCACACAACTTTTTGTGATTCTGTCTTGCAGTGTGAAAATGGTCATCTAGCTTGTTCGCCGTGCTGCGAAAAAGTTAAGAACATATGCCCGTCCTGTAAATCACCGATTGGGTACAGTCGTTGCAGAGCCATGGAGAGAGTCATTGAAGCAACTAGAGTGTCATGTTCATATGCCAAATACGGGTGTAAAACGATTGTCTCATACCAAAATCTCTCGAGCCATGAGAAGCTGTGTCTTTTCGCACCGTATTCCTGCCCTGTGAGTGGCTGCAAATATACCACCGGCTCACACAAGGATCTCAAGAACCACGTCAATGTTATACACAAGGAAGACCTGATTCCTTTTAAGTGGGGCATTTCTAATTTACGCATTGATCCTAGCCTCCTTGAGAAGATACTCATTCTTAAAGAAGAGAAAGATGGGGAACTTATTCAAGTTCAATGTTGTAAAAGATCGGACGGTGTGTTTGTAAGTATGAGCTGCATTCCACCTTTGGCAACTGATTTGAGATTGTCCTGCTGTCTGAGATTGGGAAGTGAGAACCTTGACAAACACACATGAAGTAGGGATTGACGGTGAAGATAATTCAGAAAATGAGTGAGGAAAAGCCCGAAAGAGGTTTCATGTTGATTCCTTCCTATATGCTTTAATTTGGTGGATATACCACATGGATATTTTAATCTACCGTAGTCGGTTACAATCTTTGTTCATCTTATTTCGCTATGGCATGTTGATTTTTTTTAATTCTCAACCATTTTATTTAATTCTCGAGAGGTTTTTGGATCAATGAGTTTCACTACAAAAGTATATAATGATTACCACTTCTTTTTCTCAAGTGAGTGTATATATGTAATTCAATGAGACTATACAACTGTTTGTGTCTGCAGTGTAATAATGGTCATCTAGATTGTTCTCCCGTAGTGCGATGAAAACTTGAATATCGCGATATGTATCAGCCGCGGTCAGATCCATCTCATTCATGCTTGAGAGGTATTCAGCAATGTTGTTTTGTGATTCTATAACGTTGTGCATAAGAAATTTGATTGCAAGAACCAATTATACCGGCTCACACAATGATCTCAAGAACCACGTCAATGTTGAACACAAGAAAGGCCTGATTCTTTTTAAGTGGGACACTCCTTTAGGCAATGAGTCGCCCTCAGTGAGAAGATAACCATTCTTGGAGAAGAGAAAGATGGGGAACTGATTGTAATTCAACGTTTTAAAGGATCGGACGGTACCTTTGGCAACTGAAAAGAGCAGATTCTCCTGCAGCCTTGAATTGAGAACCTTGAGAAACACACTGAAGATAATTTTGTGTAGATTCCTTCCTATATGCTGCGTTGGGGATTCACCATCAAGATTTGCATCTGGTGTCGTTGAGGCCCATATTATTTACGCTTGAGATATTCAACGACTAATATGCACAATTGGTTGAGGTACATTCATCAAAAATCTGCATAGTTTTGTGGTTCTATAACGTCGTGTTTAAGAGATTTTATTTCAAAAACTAAGTAATGTGTACATGAAGATAGTTTGATCCTCAAAAAGAGAACTGAACAATTTCATATTTACAACACATGAAACTGGTGTAGTTTTCTAAAATAATATTCTCTGTTTAAAAATATTAGTTTCAGTAAAAGTACAAAGATTAAGAAATTTATTGTTTTAAAACAACTTAATCAATCATAAAAGAGATCGCAAAATAAAAAGTCATAAAACAACAAATATATTTAAAATTTGCATTAAAATGTGAGAACATTCTATATTTTTAAACAAAAATATTTTTCTTAGAAAATCATATATTATGAAACAGAGGGAATGATTACCAAATTTCGATTTAAACATCTCGGTTGAAGTTTGGGTTTTGAAATTTGATTGGTTTGATTACCATTTTTTTTGTTGTCAACCCCTTTGTATTGTTAGGCATAAGTAGGCGTGGACAAAATACCCGGAACCGAAAAACCGAACCGGAACCCAACCGAATTAGAATATATCAAACTGAATCAAATTAGAAGGTATCGAACCGAACCGAATAGTTATAAATACCCGAATATTTCCTCTTATAAAATATTTTGGGCACCCGAACCGAACCGAAACCGAACCAAAATCCGAACGGATACCCAAAATATACGAAATACAATTATATATCTATAAATATTATGTATCTTTAATTTTGAAATAACCAAAATACTCAAAATTACAATTATAAACTGAATATATTAGTTATGTTTAGACCGAAATAACCAAAATACTCGAAAATCTTTAGTTATATTTGTCAAAATTAAACAATTTTTACAAAATTTAACCAAATTTTTTAAAATTTTTTTTTTAGTTTTTTGAGAATTGAGATAAATTTTGGGTAATCGAACCCGAGTGGAACCGAACCAAACACGATCTAAAAAAAGAAATACCCAAATGGGTCCTAGACTTCTAAAATTTGGGTACTCAAAACCCGAAAGAACCGACCCGAACCGAACCCGAATGCCCATGCGCCTAAGCAAAAAAAAACTCTTAGCCTAAGCTATTTTTCGTCCATCCTATTTTTTAGCCGTTTAGGGCCTAAGGAAGAAAAAAAAAAAACTCTTGGGAAATCTCCACTTAATTTATTTAGAGCTATTTCCGAGAAAGGTTTAAATGAGTATTATCAACTCTTGGGAAATCGGAGCCTTAAAGCGTTAAGGTTTGGCCATCTCTCTTTACTTATATCTCTAAATCTCGAGTCACATGGAAACTTCAAAATTGACATGGCTGAGCAAGAAAGTAGCAATTCACCCCTTTGCCTGCTGGATCCAGATGTTCTTGAATGTCCCATTTGTTGCGAGCCCCTGAAGATTCCTATATTTCAGGTTTGGTCCTTCTTCCTCATTCAAGAACTGTGATTCACAAATCTATATATATATAGTGTCGTTAAGTTACTAGACTCTCTCTGTCTTACTCTTATGGCATGTTGATATTATTTCTCATTGAGGGTTTGTATCACTATAAAAGTATAGAATGCTTACCACTTTTTTTTCAAGTGACCACACAACTTTTTGTGATTCTGTCTTGCAGTGTGAAAATGGTCATCTAGCTTGTTCACCGTGCTGCGAAAAAGTTAAGAACATATGCCCGTCCTGTAAATCACCAATTGGGTACAGTCGTTGCAGAGCCATGGAGAGAGTCATTAAAGCAACTAGATTGTCGTGTCCAAATGCCAAATACGGGTGTAAAGAGATGTCATCATACCAAAATCGCTCGAGCCATGAGAAGAAGTGTTTTTTCACACCGTGTTCCTGCCCCTTGCGTGACTGCAACTATACAGGCTCACACAAGGATCTCAAGAACCACGTCAATGTTGAACACAAGGAAGGCCTGATTCTTTTTAATTGGGACACTACTTTATACATTGAGCCTAGCCTCCTCAGTGAGAAGATAACCATTCTTAGGGAAGACAAAGATGGGGAACTGATTGCAATTCAAGGTTTTAAAGGAACGGACGGTCTGTTTATAAGTGTGAGCTGCATTGCACCTTTGGCAACTGAAATGGGCAGTTTTTACTGCAGTCTGAAATTGAGATCCTTGACAAGCACACAGAAGCAGATATTGAACTTGAATGCAATTCAGTAAACGAGCAAGGAACAGCCGAAAAACGATTTCATGTTGATTCCTTCCTATATGCTTAGGTGGACATACTCCCTGGAGATTTGCATCAGCCGTAGTTGGCTCCCTGATAGGTTCTTTACTCGTAATCTCTATGAATCTCTCTATAATACTTTCTCTGTATCTTGATATGAATGAAAGAAGGAATTACAAAAGGAAGAAGATGAAGATCGTGTATCTCTCTCTCTCTCTACAACTTCATGGCAGCTGTAACAGAAAGCTTAACAAGCTCATATCGCTTGACTAAAACACACAATTAGCATAATCCCTTTGTGAATAGTAATTACGTATTTATACTAAAGCTAATCTCACTCTCTTCTCACGCGTTCTTCCCACGCTCTGGCTCATCCTTCTTCAATCTCTTCTCATTCACGGCCTATCAATACCCCTCCCTTTAAGATGACGCTTGCCCTCAAGCGTGAAGGAAAGACATTGTTGGAGCATATTCAAGCACAAAAACACTTCATCCACTCCACAAGACAAAAGCACAACAAGGACATAATTGGATTGAACCATACTCGTTTGTAATACGGCTGGAAGCATAAGCACTCAGCTCAACATAATCTCCGCTTTGCAAAGTACCAGCTTCTCCACTTGTAGCAAACACATAAGCTCCTTGTTCAACACATAAGATTCGAAACTAAGCTTGCCCTCAAGCTTGAAGAGAAGAAACTGATGCAGCATGTCACTAATGCAGGTCAACGTCAAGTATCTCCACAAGATCAAGGTATTGCGAGACATATATGTATTGGCCCAATCCCCTTGAATCTCTCTTCTTATTCTGCCTTTGTACTTGAACATCCAATTTTTGTAACATTTACTCCATTTCTGATTTTGTTGTATCAGAAACTGTAGTAGTTGTCCCTTGATACGCATTAATAACATGGCTCTTCTCTCTTGAAGCAATAGATGATTCAGAACTGTTGAAACTCTGGTTTGGAACAACAGCTTCCCATTCTCAAAAGTTGTTGATACTCTGATTTGAAACTGTAGCTTCCTTTTCTCTGATTCAAAACATTCCCAAATTGAATGGTCATGTGTAAACTGTTGAAACAAAGTTTGTAACAACCCATGTATAATCAGTTCTGATTTGTCCTTTTGTTTTCTACCCCAAACCAGCACAGCCACTAAAAGCAAACATGTAAGTATTCTCTTGTCTCTCTCCCTTGAAAACAAGCGTGACCTCAAGCTTGAACTGAGGAAAATGATGGGCGAACTTCCATGAGAAGACCCATGTGGCAACAACTGAAGTGACCCTACTTCCATGTTCTGATATTTCATGTATCTCCAACGATGCCACACTGAATAAGAAATTCTCCTGTCCACATTTGTAATCCCTTCTACTGTCCACTTAGACCTCAATAAAAGTATCAAACATCGCTGATAATCCACTATGAAGTCCCATTGCTGTAAGAATGACATGTGGTTCTCGATAAGCTTCATAAAGAGTGGTGACAAAACTGTCTTGAGGTTTGAAACGGGGTAAAATTTCTTAAATCTCCACTTATGTCTCAAGTGTAAATTCATAGTCCCACAAATGAGTTGTGCCACGGTTCTGAAATTCTGCAGCAGCCTCATAATGTCCTTACTGCGCATTCTTCTCTTGAGTTTTTGTTGTTCAAATTGTGGTTTGAATTCTAGCACCTTCGTGAACTTGTACTTGAAATTCCAGGATTTGGTTAATTTCAGTTTCTTCAGCAACTGATGCATCCTCTTTCCTCTGCAGGACACTCTTGACAATCCATAATCAAGAATCACATTCCTCAACTTCAATTCCCACTTGCTGGTCCCTCTGCCACTCCGATGATGTTCAACGCGTGCATGCACTTGATGTGGCCCCTTTCTTTTGAACTTGAACATCCAAGACTTAGCAGATAAACTCAACGTCCTCTGCTGTAGTAAGTGTCTCCTTTGCTTGAACTTAAACCTCCACGATTTGAACCACTTTGCTTGTTTCGTCTTAGTTGTTATTTGTTCAATCTTATGAACCCTATTGGCATACACCTGTGATGCAATCTGTATGTCTGTGCCTGTTGATTTCTGAGTCAAATCATTCATCTCATCCACATCTAAAACATACAGTTGTGCTTCTTTCTGAGCCACCCAATCAGCGTTGCCAAGATCAGAATGTATTTTTGCAAAAACCAATGCTGAACGTGAATGTAGTTGATCATTAGAGGAACAAATCTCTGTTTCTTCTTGCACTTCCTCAAAGATTGTATTCACAACTAGCAGATCTTGTGAAACACAAGCAACAACCAAGTTTGAATCAGTGGCCTCCTGCAATTCCAGTTCTTGAACCAAAACAGACAACTCCACAGTTTCAAACGATGCTGCTAAACAGATTGAATCTGCTTCTTGAGCAACTGCAGGACTCAAGTCCTTCTCGGTTATCACTTCTGGTGGAGAATGACTTTTGTCCGCAGCAAATCGAGCCAACAAACGACTCTTAAATGGTGATGATGACGTTTCTTGCGACTCTGGTTCTTCAATGGAGTCAGCCACCTTCACAGTTACAATCGAATCATTTGCACAGCTCGAATCTGTAGCTAGGACAATCCCA
>PKML01000365.1:1005810-1074594 GCA_002933935.1 Eutrema yunnanense
TATTCAGTAGAATCCAATTCACTTCCAGGAGCGTTCTAGCACGAAACGTACAAATTCATCTGAGAATTATGCACAATCCTGCTTGAGTTCTATAAACAACGAATTAAATGGCAATGCACGGCCTTACCATCTTCCAAGTTCCTGGTCTCAGTACACGCCTTGAGTGTGGAAGAGTAAGTGTAAGGATCACATTTGGTGAAATGTGTCATCTTCTTCATCCGGGAATAGAAAAGGAGAGCCTCGTGAAGCAGATTATTGCAGTTAAAGCCGATGATGATGGTGTTCCACTGAACAGTGGTTGGTTTGAGAATTGCGTCGAACAGTTGGTGTGCGAGTTGTGGGTTTCCATCTTGACAGGTTCTGCTGAAGGCGGGAACGAATGGAAGGCGTTTGGGGGAGTGAGGTTTGGTGGTGAAAAGGTAGAAGAACGACAGTGGTGGTGGCGGTGGAAGAGGTAGAGCTGATCCGGCCATCGTGAAGGAGATGACGATAAATCCATAAGAAAAAGAGAGACAAATAGAGAAAAAGTGGTAATTTTGGTTCATAAATTTTATTTAATAAATATTTAAAAGGGCCCACAATTCAATTAATGTTGGAGAAGGAAAACAAACAAATGACGTTAGAATATTTTAGTTGTTGTTTTGATGAATTGGATCCAATTTTGGTGGGTGGGTGTGGATATATGTGGTTGGATCTAGTAAATATGAGAATTCATTAAGGCTAAGAAGATAATTGACCACTTTTTAATTTAAAAATAAATCAAAAAGAAATTAATTTTTATAACGGGGGCATATGTGAATAATGGTCCTGTCAAAAGGGCATCTCAACATTTGGCCCTTATCAACGGCATGTCTAGATTCAGATAAAAAAAAACTCTTGGGAAATCGGAGCCTAAAGCGTTAGGGTTTAGCCATCTCTCTTACTTATATCTCTAAATCTCGAGTCACATGGAAACTTCAAAATTGACATGGCTGAGCAAGAAAGTATCATTTCATCCCTTCTCCTGAAGATGCTGGATCCAGATCTTCTTAAATGTCCCATTTGTTGCGAGCCCCTGAACATTCCTATATTTCAGGTTTGGTCCTTCTTTCTCATTCAAGAACTGTGATTCACAAATCTATTTAGTGTCGTTGAGTTACTAGTCTCTCTCTCTCTTATGGCATGTTGAAACTCATTGAGGTTTTGCAGTATCACTATAAAAGTTACCATACAATTGTTTGTGATTCTGTCTGCAGTGTGAAAATGTTCATCTAGCTTGTTTGCGGTGCTGCGAAAAAGTTGAGAGAATATACCCGTTTTGTAAACGGTATGGGTACAGTCCTTGCAGAGACATGGAGAGAGTCATTAGAGTAACTAGAATGTTCTGTCCAAATGCCAAATACGGGTGTAAAGAGATTATCTCCCCATATGAAGATCGCTCAATCCATGAGAAGCAGTGTATTTTTGCCCCATGTTCATGCCCCGTGCGTGACTGTAACTATACTGGCTCAGACAAGGATCTCTACAACCACGTCCGTGCTAAACACAAGGACGACCTGAATCTGATTGTGTGGGATACTCCTTCAAATATTGTTTGGGGCTCTAATGAGAAGATTACCTTTTTTCAGGAAGAGATAGATGGGGAACTGTTTGTAGTTCAAGCTTTTCGCAGATCAGATGGTTTGGCTGTCAGCGCGAGCTGCATTGCAACTACTTTGTCGCTAAGCCTTGGAAGATTCTCCTGCTGTCTGAAATTTGCAACCTGGAATATCACACTGAAGCAGGCATTCATGCTAAGGGAAATTCAGAAAGTGAGTGAAGAGCCCGAACACAGTACTTTCATGTTGGTTCCCTCACATCTGTTTCCTAGTAACGGGAACCTTACGATGAGGATTTGTTTCAGCCGCGGCATGGGATGTATTAATCGTGCCTGAGGGCTAATGTGCACACTGTTTTGTGCATTGTTGTGTGATCCTATAACGTTGTGCATTAAGGAATTTTGATTTCAAGAACTATTTACCATCTTTACAAGACAAGATCAATTTACATGCTAAACCCTTCAAGTTAAGACACCGAATTCCGAATCCACATTCACTATTTCGTTCAAAAGAACACTTAACATCAAAAGCATAGACACTATAAAATATAATAGATGACGTAGTGAGTAGTGACTAGCCCCGGCTTCACTACCGCTGTTTCTGCTCTCTCTGCTGCTACTTCCGCTATCACTGGCACCATTCAAAGTTAGAAGTTCGGCAAAACAGACAAGAATTCTGTCCCAAAAGGATGTTGTGCGTGAATTGAGATAATGTGATGAAAGCGATTCAAGAACAAAGATTCTGATTCTCTGCAAGAAAATAATTTCCTTTACTTTGTAGAAATGGAGAATGGAACCAAATAAAATAGGAAACAATCTGTTTCCTTGGTGATAAAACTAAAAGTTTGTTGATTAGGGTTGTAAAAGCATCTAGAATGACCAATGTTGAGTTGGCCTACTGGTTAAGGAGCAGTGGGTATGTGCTTCTTCTACCGGCCCTTGGTTCGATTCCCGTTAGAAGGGGCTTCTCCGAAGAAATGACTTTAACATAGTTTGGGCCTTGTTCCGGGATGTACGGACCTACGGCCCCATAAGGCGATTCAAAAAAAAAAAACATCTAGAATGTAATGTCCAAATGGCAAATATGGGTGTAAAGAGAATACCTCGTACCACGAGAAGCAATGTGTTCTCTCCCCATGTTCCTGTCCCATGCGTGACTGCTACTATACCAGCTCATACAAGGATCTCTACAACCACGTCCGTACTAAACACAAAGACGGACTGATTCGATTTATTTGGGATATAAGGTAGGGGTGGGCACCGGACAAGTACTTGCCATTTTGGCTATACTTGATACTTGACCCGTCCTAATCAAATATCTCATATTTAGTACTTGTACTTGACCCGCAAAAATTAAGTACTTGATATTTCAAGTACCCGCCTAAATTTTACATACTTG
Organism: Eutrema yunnanense; assembly: GCA_002933935.1. NCBI lineage: Eukaryota > Viridiplantae > Streptophyta > Magnoliopsida > Brassicales > Brassicaceae > Eutrema > Eutrema yunnanense. The sequence goes on from PKML01000365.1 coordinate 1,008,786, forward strand.
CAAATTACTTGACCCGGCTTGATACTTGCTAATTGAAACAAAATTCTATGCGACTTGGCCCAATTAATCGAAGTCCGTTCATATATTTTGAAGTCCATTCGAAATTTAGAAATGATTCCTCTATTTATAGCCAAAAATCTCTTTCCTTTTTTTAATTTGTAACCGATGTGAGATTTTTATTTTAATTGGTAGTTGGGCTTTGGGCTCTATATCGATTGGTTTTTTTTTTTAATTTAAGCCTGGGTATAGTTTAAACATTTTCCATATCAATTATAAGGTTAAAAAATGTCAGAAACCCTTAATATTTAAAATCAAATAATGAAACCTTCATAGCAAAACAAGTAACGGGTAATACAAGCCGGGTAATGGATTTTTTTTTAGGACTTGATACTTGTCCCGTACTTGCAAGTAATAAATTGTTGTTACTTGTTACTTGACTTGACAACAACGATTACTTGCTTTTTCAAGGCAAGTACGGGGCAAGTAACGAGTACGGGACAAGTATCAAGTATTTGTCCCTTATATTAGGGACCTCAATATAGTCGTATATGTTTGATCTCTACAATCGCACTGTTTGATTGTCAGTGTGAGCTGCATTGCACCTTTGACACTAGGCGATACACTCTGAAATTTGCAGCCTTCGGAATGTGAGGGATGAACAACGTTTTCATGTATGCACAAGAGGAGTAGTCTCCAAGTACATCTTTTTACATTATCTTGAATAAGGAAATATTCTATATTTTTTTATATATTTTAACACTATAGTAGTCCTTTTGCTCAGTCAATTACGTTAACACATGTCGTGGGCTTAGTTGCGAGGTTGTAAGGAATACTAGTTGAATTAGTTCTATACTCTGCCCTTTTAAATACACCAAAACACAGCATAGAATTAGAAAGTACCTCTCTGGTCTAAAAGTTCCAAATCTTTTTAAACTTTGAAGTGGGTGATTGATAACTCCAACATTGTTCATGTCAGAAATCCCAAAGAGCCTGAGTCTGTTGCAGAGTATGTATCTTGATTTTGGTGAACATAATCCTGATTTTTCATGTTCATCTTTCTTGTTATTTTATGTTTCCGTTTTGTTTAAGCATCAATTAATCTTGCCGGTTTTGATGAAAAAGAACGTAGAGCATTGTTGAGAAAGAGTTTGGTGAGGTCCAAGCAACCATCAGCCCCGGAAGAGGCAACGGTTTCCCTTCATTCTGAAGATGGAAAAAAAGCTGTCAAAGAAGACTCGACCAGAGATTATCGTGTCTCTGTGACGCTGCTGGATCAAGATGTTCTTGAATGCACCATTTGCTGCGAACCCTTGAAGATTCCTATATTTCAGGTTTGAAGCATTGTGATTTACAATTATTGTATTACATAATCCGTTGATTGCAACTGTTCGCGGCTGATGTAGTTTGGTAAGATTGAAGACAGTAGCAGAAGAAAACAAAGAATCTGAAGATAGCACCTAGAGATGTGGCTTTTGTATAGTCAAAAGTTTGTTTTTATGATTTTTTTTTTTCAATCAATGCAACTAAAGTAGTAATACAACTAGTGTGGTTCTGATTGCAGTGTGATAATGGTCATCTAGCTTGTTCTTTGTGCTGCAACAAAGTTAAGAACATATGCCCCTCCTGTACACTACCGATTGGGTACAGTCGTTGCAGAGCCATGGAGAAAGTTATAGAAGCATCTAGAGTGTCATGCCCAAACGCCAAATATGGATGTAAAGAGAATATCTCATACGGAAATCAATCAAGCCATGAAAAGTTGTGTGTTTTCAACCCATTTTCTTGCCCCATGCGTGACTGCAACTATACCAGCTCATACGAAGATCTCAAGAACCACGTCAATGTTGAACACATGGGAGACCTGGTTCTTTTTGCGTGGGACACTCCTTTAATCATTAAGTTTAATCTCGGTGAGAAGCTTACCATTCTTAAAGAAAAGAAAGACGGGAAACTGATTGTAGTTCAAGGTTTTGATGGATCGCACGGTATGTTTGTAAGTGTGAGCTGCATTGCACCTTTGGTACCTGAAAGTGAAATGGTCAGATTGTCCTGCAGTCTGAATTTGAGACGATTCAGTTACAGACTAAAGCATAAATTGATGGTGGATATAATTCAGCAAATGAGTGATGAACAACCTGAATACGGTTTCATGTTGATTCCCTCGTATATGTTGCCTAGTGATGGGAACTTGAAGATGGGGATTTGTATCAGCCGCGGCCACGTCCATCTTGTTCATAAGTGACAAGTATTCAAAAAATTGGGCATTGTTTTGTGATTCAAGAACCAATTAGTGTACCTGGAGACAGTGTGATCCTCAAAAGATAACTGAACATTCACATATTTACAACAAACTATCTATTTATATGCCCTGAAGGCAAATTGCTAAACTCTTAAAGCTAAGATACTGAATCCAACTTCGCTTTTTGGTTCACAAGACTTACTTTACTAGGCAAAAACACGTGAAGATACATATACATAAGTAGATGATCTAGTGGCTAGCAGTTCCGCTTTCGCTACCACTGTTTCTGCTTTTGCTGCTGCTACTTCCGCTACCACTACTCTCAGCTCCGCTTTCACTGCTCTCGCTTTCTCTACCGCTACTTGAACTTGAACTCTTTCGCTCCTCTCTCGCTTCTGCAATTACTTGCGCTCTGAGTGCTTCTGCTGCGTTAAGACCCTTGAAGGATTCATCATCATTGATATCAACATCTGCAATCTCATCATCTTCCATTTCACCAGGATGCGGAAGATTAATGTCAATGTCAAGGCCACCAGTACGAAATTCCTTTGTCGATGTAATTTCTTTTCTTGCTGATTGTTGGCCATCATTGTCATTATCATCATCATCGATGTTGACATCCTCCTCGGATTCATAGACAATAGGGTTAGGAGCAGACGAATATGGATCCTCTTCATCTTCATGATCTGTGACAGGTACACAAAATGTAATTAACTTCCAAACATACCTACATAATATATGCACATACATACATACACAATAATGTAAATGAAACATGCCACAGTAAAAATCTGTATACCTAAGCTAACAGGATTGTTGATGTCAATCTCTACCACCTTAACCTGCAACATTGAAGGAAAAAAAAACACAAAAGCTCGGTTTTACTTCTCGAAAAACTGCAAAACATCGAGCAGCAATGAGATAGACTTCTCTTATACCGGTTTAACCGTGTTTGCAACAGGAGGAGCAACATTTGCTGCTCTAATAACAGGTTGTGAATACGATTCTGTAATTGAAGCTGCAGCAGATTCGCCGGGAACACGCTGGTATTTTAATCGTTTAACTGCTCGGTGAAGCTTCTCTAATCGAACTGTTTCGCCATCAAAGAAGAGAATTGCATCTTTGTCTTTATCATTGTAATCCTCACTAACACCATCAAAGCTAACTTTTGGTTTACCAATCTGATTGTTCTGAAACTCCAAAGTAACCTTATTATCATTGCTCTTTCGAAACGATCCTGGTTTGGTATTATCAATCGACGCCGGTTTAAACTCATCTTCATAAATTCAACAAGAGAAATGAAGAACATAAACACACAAAAATTCCAGAAATCTCTCCAAAAGATCATAAAATTTTGTAGAAATTTCTTGGAAACACAACAAATTCGACAAATTTAAACTATTGTTTTACTTACATCGTAAAGTGCAGAATCTGGGAGAATTATATGAGTGACCATCGCTGAGTAGAGATGGCCCTAACGTGATATTGTACCAGCGATTTGGCTCTGGTGCGATGCTTGGCTCTTCATTGAGATTGTTCATTTCTTCATACAAAAATTAAAAACAACAAAAAATCCTGAATCTTGATGAAATTGAGAAAACCCCCAAATTCTAGGGTTCATGTTTGATTTTCGAATTCGAAGAAACTACATTCTTTCACGTTAAATGGGCTTTGAGGATATATGCTCGAAACGGCCCATTTGAGCTCAACAGTGGTTTTTGAACTTGCGTTAGAGTTTTGGTTCGATTCGGTTCGGTTAAATTTTAAATTTTGGGTTAGGATATCGGTTAACGATTTTTTCTTTTTAAACGCCGATTGGAACATTTAGATTCATGAGTGTCTTGATGAAGTAATCTAGTGAGTTGTGTGAAGAACCTTCAGCTGAAACAGAGACTTTGAGTTTCTCTTTCAAACTAAGAGCTCTTCTCTTCATCTCATGACCTTCATCATCAACCATTAACCTCTTCACGGCTCTTTCGACCGCTCTTCTGTCTAGTTCACCCTCAACTTGAATCCCTACTTTCCACACACATTCCAAGTACCTTGCATTCCCCTTTTGATCAGTGGTAAAAGGCCTACATATCATTGGAACTCCTTCACCGAGGCTTTCTAGAGTCGAGTTCCATCCACAATGGCTCCAAAACGCTCCAACCGCTGGATGTGCAAGCACTTGCTTCTGCGGCGCCCATTTCACAATGTAACCTCGATCCCACCTTTCCATCTTTGCAAACAGCTCTTCATCAGAAAATTCGGAACCACGTATTGATCCTGGTCGGATCACCCACAAAAAGTGTTGGTTGCTACTAACCAACCCGAAAGCCATTTCGAAAACTTCCTTGGTTTCCATCAAACTCATGCTTCCCAAGCTTATGTACATCACTGAGCTCGGCTTTTGTTTGTCCAGCCATTCTATGCAGCTCTCGTTCTCTTCTAGAAGACTCGTAGGAGGAGGTAAAGTCGCCATGTGAAGAGGACCTATAGGATAAACCGGAATATCGAGTTCTCGTTGAAGCCATTCCAAGGATGAGATCTCTAGACAATTCACCGTGTTGACTATCAAAGAGGAAGCTGACCCTTTATAACATGTATTCTTAAACAACTCCACTGAGCATTCTACTGTTGCAAATGCTGAACTCGGTAGGTCTTTGTACCTTATGGGATATAACTCTGGCACTAGCTCCTCTTCTCGCTCGCCGCCTTCTGCAAAATCATTGTTGAATTGGCGTTTCGAAAACAATACATACACATAAAACCAGAACTCTGATGAAAGTATATACCTTTAAGAAGAGCCAAGCCATCTTTTGCATAGAGTTTGCACATGACAGAGCGACAAACAAAAGCCGTCGCACTTGTGGTACTTAGAATAACATTGGGAAGCTTAAACTCTTCAACTGCTGCTTCGACGAAGTACATAAACTCGTCGTAGATGACACATGCGATGTCTTCATTAATACTTTGTCGCTGAATCAAAAACTGACTCAGCCACTCCTTAAAGCTAACACAACACTCTTTAGCTAGCTTAATCAGAAACCGTCCTGGTCCTAGTTTCTCAAGATCCGACTCTGGTAAGTTCTCAGGGATGGTGACGAACTGAAAATCAGCTAAATCATCCGAAGGGCTCAAGTAGTTGAACTTGGTTTGAGCAATTGTGATGGAGAAACCGTTTAAGTGAAGGATTCTTGCAAGTTGCATCATTGGAGTTATATGTCCTTGAGCTGGAGCTGGAACCAATAGTACCCTTCTCTTCCTCGAAAGCTTCTCCTCCATTTTCTAAATAATCCCTTCTCTCCCTCTCTGTATATTCCCAAATTAGCCTAAAGATCATTAATATCTGTCAAATAAAGAGAATCGAAGCAATGAGAGTGATTGGAAAGAAGAAAAAAAAACCCAAATTTTAGGGTTTGTGCGATTCAATGGGCTGGAGGGTCTCTGTTTTTCGAAACGGCCCATATAAGCTCAACAAATATATAATTGGCCCATTAGTATTTGAATTGCCATCTGCGTCATATCTTAAACGTAGTTAATATAATTCAGACACATGGAGGGGTGTCAAAATAGGTAATGGGTCATGGGTAAGGGTGTCATAATGGTTTATATGTAATGAGTTGATCCAAACCAGACCAATCCATTAATTCAATGAGTTGAAAATTTGGATCATAATGGGTTATTGGTTTAAATAGTTATTGGTTTTAATGAGTTGAGTTAATATGGGTTAATGGTTTAACCATAACCAAACCAATAACCAAACTACAGAAATCCTACAACTGAGCCGTCTCGCCGTCGACGGTGCTGCTCTTCTGTTGCAATCTTCTTCACCGCCGTGTTTTGTTCTTCTTCAGGTACTCTCTCTGCCTGATTCTCGAATTTTACGTTTCCCTTTTGAAAATTTCGTAACTTGAGCAACCTCTTCACGTGCCCAAGTCTCATTCCATCACGTAACTTGAGCAACCTCTTCACGTAACTTGAGCAACCTCTTCACCGCCGTTTACTCCTCCATCATCGATACATACACCTTAGTGTGTGTGTGTGTGGGGGCAATCTCAGTCAGATCCCCATGAACGACGCTTTATAAGCTTGACCATTTTCTGTAACGAGTCCAACTTCATCCAGATTCTTAACGAGATCGTGCTCGTACATATACTACACATACAAAACATATATAAAAAAAAACTGATTCAGAGAGATGGACAAGTATGAGGTTGTGAAGGATTTGGGAGCTGGGAATTTCGGCGTGGCTCGTCTTCTTAGGCACAAAGAGACGAAACAACTCGTTGCTATGAAATACATCGAGAGAGGTCGCAAGGTTTGATCTTTTCTCTCTCCTCTCTTTGTGTTTCCTTTGATTGGTTCCGAAACTTAGATGGAAATATGTTGGATTGCAGACGAGAATGTGGCGAGAGAGATTATCAATCACAGATCACTTAGGCATCCAAATATCATCCGATTCAAGGAGGTCTTTGTTTATTTGATTTGTTTGTGCATTATCTTAGCAAATATTGAAAAACAGAGTACACTTCAAAAATGGTTTTTGTCAGGTGGTTCTGACTCCAACTCATCTTGCAATTGTAATGGAGTATGCTTCTGGAGGAGAGCTCTTTGAACGAATCTGTAATGCTGGTAGATTCAGTGAAGCTGAGGTCTTATTTTCTTTCTGGGAGTCCTGCGCCGCTACTGAAAATCTGTGATTTTGGCTACTCCAAGGTCCACAAGGTTCTATGTTTCGATAAGGTGTTTCTATAAAATATATTATATGCTCCCAAAATTTTGAAGGATTAGCATTAGGGGTTATGGATTTTGGGTTTTAAGGTTTCAATACGCGTGTATGTATGGTGCTTCATATATTTTCGTAACATTCCATTTTTTTTTATACTCATTTTGGTGAATATCAATAAACCATTCTTAACCCTGGAAATGAAAGAAAGCAAATGAAAGAAAGCAAGTTGAATTCAATATTTAATGGGTAAACTCATTAAAACCATTAACTCATTAACATAATGAGTTAATGGTTTGATCCAAACCATTTGCTTAATGAGTTGGATAAAACCATAACTCATTTAGTAATGAGTTAATGAGTTAATGGATTGGTTTGGTTTGGATCAACCAATTTGACACCCCTAATTTTTGACATATTATTTAGGGTGAATTACACTAAAAGGCATTTTTGCCACTTTTTGTTACAAAAAGACACTTTCAACTCTTAAGGCACTTTTTCACTGTTCATGGGTGTGAAAACCCAATTTTATCCTTATGTTAATTTTCTTTTTGTTACTTTCTCTCACATCTCTCTCTTTTCTCTCGCTTCTTCTTCATCTCTCTTTTTCTCTCACATCTCTCTCTTTTTACATCTCACACCAATAAATCATCTCTCTCACATCTCTCTCTTTTACCCCACTTGATTTGTTTTCTATTTTTTTTATAATGTGAAAGACATAAAACAATTTTCTGGAAACTATATATAATAATTCTATTTTTCCAACATTTTAAGATCCATTTTGCTATAGTTTTGATGTGAAACAAGAAATCTATTTGTAAATATCAAGAACTATATCTACACATGATCATCCACACATGATCATCCACACATGAACATCAGTAAAATATAATCCACACATGACCATCCACACTAGAAAATCAAAAATTAGAGTAAAATAAATATTACCCCACTTGATTTGTTTTCTATTTTTTTTTATAATGTGAAAGACATAAAACAATTTTCTGGAAACAATATATGATAATTCTATTTTTCTAACAATTTAAGATCCATTTTGCTATAGTTTTGATGTGAAACAAGAAATCTACTTATAAATATCAAGAACTACATCTACACATGACCATCCACACATGACCATCCACATATGACCATCCACACATGACCATCAGTAAGGTATTATCCACACATGACCATCCACACTAGAAAATCAAAAATTAGAGTACAATAATTATTACCCCACTTGATTTGTTTTCTATTTTTTTTATAATGTGAAAGACATAAATTTTTTTTCGGAAAACAATATATGATAGTTCTATTTTTCCAACATTTTAAGATCCATTTTGCTATAGTTTTGATGTGAAACAAGAAATCTACTTGTAAATACCAAGAACTATATCTACACATGATCATCCACACATGACCATCCACACATGATCATCCACACTAGAAAATCAAAAATTAGAGTAAAATAAATATTACCCCACTTGATTTGTTTTTTTTTTTTTTTTTTAATGTGAAAGATATAAAACAATTTTTTGGAAACAATATATGATAATTATATTTTACCAACATTTTAAGATCCATTTTGCTATAGTTTTGATGTGAAACAAGAAATCTACTTGTAAATATCAAGAACTATATATACACATGATCATCCACATATGACCATCCACACATGACCATCAATAAAGTATTATCCACACATGATCATCCACACTAACAATACGTCAACGGTTTTGTCTACACACAATTGTCCACGGTTTCATGTCCACGTCGATCTCGATTTCACATTTTCCCGCCTGATATGCTCAATTTAATACCCTAACAGTACTAAAGCAGTAGTTGTAGTCTAGCTAGGGGTCGAACACAAAGATCCACAGAAATCACTCAATAAATTATAGTATCAGGCTAAGCTAAGCAATTCAGTTTAAAACAGAAAGCAGGAAGCAATAAATTAGATTGTAATTCAATTGGGAATAGATAGGTTTAGGGATATTTCTCAGGAAATCAATGAATGCAAATAAACTAACTAATCAGGGTTCAGGTTAAGCGCGGTTCTAGAACTCAAATCACTAATGCATAGTTAACCAACTGTCGTTGCGAAAACTATCTAAATCTAAACTTCAGAATCCCAAATTTCTTTGCAAATCCCTAAGAATAAATCAGCCTTAATTTCAAGTTTGATATGTTCACAAATCAATTAAACCAAATTTCTTTGCGAATAATCAATTTGCTCACCCTAGTTCTATCAGGTAATTAATTGCACTGTCGTGCCTAATCAATTATCCTAAGATCTAAGTTCTAGGTGATCAATCTAGAATTAGCTTTGAGAACAACCTAAGGTGAAGAACTAATTCAGATTATGAACCCTAAATAACTAATCAACCTAGCATTCAAAGAAATTCCTAATGAGAATCCCCAAACCTAACAAGAGTTCTACTCAGACATGGAAATTAAATTAATAAACATGTTTGAATAAATACTCTATATAAAATCAGAAAGAGAAAACAAAGGTTTGAGATCTGATCTCGGACGAAGGGAAATCAGACTTGTATCTCTCACCAAAATCTCTCTTAAACTCAAGCAAAATAAAGCATAGCCTAAACAAGTGGCTGTAAAACCCTATTTATAACATAAATCACGACTTGGGGTCTTCTTGTAATTATCAGAGACTTCTGGGCACTTTTGCAATTCTCCAAAACTTCATAAAAAGTCGCGGCCCATGATTTCTCCGATGGGTGTCGATCGATACCAGGGGGTATCGATCGATGCTTGTCGTTCAGATCGGACACTTAGTCATCAGACTTCACTTTCGCTCCAGAATGCTCCAAAGAACTCCAATAATTCCAATTATGCTCCAATTCGTGCTAAGACCTGTGAAAGACTCTAAAAGATTACAAAACACTAGAAAGACTCTATAAAAAGAACTTATATCATGGCCTAAACAGGGTAAAAAACCATGATATATCACCGCCAAAAACGTGATTCCGCGTTTTCACGCCAAAAACGTGATTTCATATTTTCCCGCCAAAAACGTGATTTCACATTTTCCCGCCAAAAACATGATTCTGCGTTTTCCTGCCAAAAACGCGATTACAAATTTTCCCTCCAAAAACGCGATTCCGTGTTTTTCCGCCAAAAACCCAATTCCGCGTTTTTCCGCAAAAAATGTGATTATGTATTTTCCCGTCAAAAACGCGATTCCGCGTTTTCCACCAAAAACGCGATTCCGTGTTTTTGCGCCAAAAACGAGATTCTGCGTTTTCCCGCCAAAAACAAGATTCTGCGTTTTTCGGCCAAAAAACGTGATTCCGCGTTCTCTCGCCCAAAACTTGATTTCGCATTTTCCCGCCAAAAACGTGATTTCGCATTTTTCCGCCAAAAACGCGATTCTGCATTTTCCCGCCAAAAACGTGATACCGCGTTTTCCCGCCAAAAAATGCTATTCACTATTTTCCTGCTTGAAACGTGATTCCACGTTTTCTCGCCAACAAATGTGATTCTGTGTTTTCCCGCCAAAAAAGTGATTCCGTGTTTTCCCGCTAAAAACGTGATTCCGCGTTTTCCCGCCAAAAACGTGATTTCACATTTTTCCGCCAAAAATGTAATTTCACATTTTCCGTCAAAGACATGGTTTGACGAATTCATTAGCAATTTACGATAATTAAAGAAAATTTATCGATTCATAATATAAGTACATTATAATATTATTCACTATTTTTAATTTTCTCATTTTTCAAAAATTGTTAATAATATCTATTTATATAAATTTTTGTGATTCATGGATCACCCATTTGACCCATGACACTTGTAATTAGATGGGTCATAGATGATCCATGACCCATTTACATATGATTCATTAGGGTCTTGGGTCATAGTGACCCATTTAACCCATTTTGACCTCTAAACATATGTCAGTTAATTAAAAAGATTTTGACATGTATAATTTTTTGTTTTTTTTTTCCAATCTAAATTATATTAAAGAAGATGCTCTTTTTAATACATGATAACACCACAATTAAAGTTGGTATATACGTGATTTATTAATTCATTTTTTAGCTTCTATTATCTATATTGCCAAATACTATTTAAAATGACAACTAATTAATTTGTAAGAAATAAACCTCTTTTTCTTTTCGTCCCCCTTGCCTTTGAGAGACGATTGTCGATCAGCTTCCCCTCCCCTTTGTCGACGCCTTTTTCTTTCTCGATCTCCCTCTCCGGCGAGCGTGGTGGCTCACCGCTGCCGGAGGAGGGATCCCGGAGAGCCCCTCTTTCTTTTCATAGGTTTTAGTTTTAGTCTCCGGCGATTTGAGGTACCTAATCCCTAGATCAAACCTTCTCCAATCTTTGGATTTTGGGGCTTTTAAGCGTGGCAAAGATGATTGGATCCTAAGTGGTCACCGCCGACTTCTGGTGACGGGAGAAGGAGAACAGTGAACGGAAGGCCGTCGGCTCTGCTGCTGCGGTTGGGTTTTATGTTTGCTGCGACATCGCCTGCTAGGGGACGACTTCGGCAATCAATGTGAACAGATCCCGACCAATGCCCGTTTCGGTTTTGTTTGGTTTGCTCCGACAAGGCATGTACGCTAGACTCCAATCTTTTTTCGATCTCTTGCTGGCTCACCGGGAATTGGAGGGTTTGAAATAAAAGCTTGCGGTAAATAAAGCTCTTTTGGAATATCCTCTCTGGGTACGTGGTATGTGCTTTGAGGTATCAGATTCACGACCTCGTAGTTGTTTTTCTCTCAGATGTGTTCCTTATCCTTTTCACGAGGTCTGTTTTGCTTTGAGAATTTGGCATGAGTCTAGCTCCTAGTCTAAGATAGTAGGGATCAAGTATTGAGGACTGCTTGGAAACTGCTGTTTTATATTTTAGAAGCTCCATCAGTTGTCTCTACAAGCGAAGACATCGCCAAAGTTAACTTATGGATATCTTCCGAGAGAATCGAATTGGCAACATTCGAACTACAACGATTTGGGACGTCAGATCAAACCGTCAACATTCGAACTACAAACAAGTGGTGAGTGGTGGTCCTCCGGCTTCTCGCGATGGTGATGTGTGGCAGTTGGCGTCTTCATTATGGCGGCTGTGGTTCTTGTCCTTCGCTTCCCGGGACAGCTCATGGAGATTAGTGTCTTCTCGGCGGTATGTGGCAGTGATTTTCTCTGGCAGGGGTTGTAGATATGTGGGACGTCAGATCAAACCGTTCGTTGTAAAGGTAAAGCCAGAGGACGGTGGATCTATGAAACGGAGATTTTCTTCGGGGTTCCGCTTTCTATTTCGGCTTGCCTCACTATCCGCTGGGTGACTTTGTAGCGGGATGGATTTTCTGGTTCCGGCGGAGTTAACCGTTCCGGCGGAGCCACTTCCTGCAAGCCCGATTTAGTTTCTGTTGTTTATTTTCAAGTTTTTTAGATGGCTCGGGGCGGCATTTCTGCGTCCGGGGCCCTCGTATCTTCAGAGATTTTTCGGGAAGGAGTAAGGTGACCATCCGTCCTTTGCTACCATCCCACCAGCGTGGAGACTCGAATCCACCCTCCCTCGCGTTGGGCTTCTCCCTTCGCGATGGGCCCCTCAAGATGGTATCTCACCCTGGTAAGGTATTTTTTCTTATGTAAGGGATTGTCTACTGGGTCGGCCTTTGTGACCCAGTTACCATGTAAGTCAGACCCTGTTGTTGATGTATTTTTACCTAAACAACACTACTTGATTTAATGAAATGGATAGTTGACAAAAAAAAAAAATTAATTTGTAAGAAATTTACTTCAAAAGTCACTTTTTGACTTCTCTATTACATGATAAGGCACTTTTAACTCTTAAGACACTTTTGTTGCTGAATTTTACCTTCTTACCCTTATGTAACTTTCACCTTAGTTCTCTATTACCCTTACTTCTCTATTACGCTTTTTTTTTTCTCTCTCTCTTTTTTACTCTCTCGCTTTAAACCACCATTTATTTATCTTATATTTCTTTTTTTTTTACCCATCTCTCTCACATCTCTCTTTTACCCCATCTGATTTATTTTCTATTTTTTTATATTGTGAAATACATAAAACAATTTATTTGGTAACAATGAATGATAATTTGTTTTTCTCTACATTTTAAGATCTTTTGCTATAGTTTTGATTCGAAAAAAAAAAAAATCTAAACATATGAAATCGAGATCGACGTGTACATGAAACCGTGGACAATTGTGTGTAGACAAAACCGTGGACGTATTGTTAGTGTGGATGGTCATGTGTGGATAATACTTTATTGATGGTCATGTGTGGATAATACTTTATTGATGGTCATGTGTGGATGATCATGTGTAGATATAGTTCTTGATATTTACAAGTAGATTTCTTGTTTCACATCAAAACTATAGCAAAATGGATCTTAAAATGTTGGTAAAATATAATTATCATATATTGTTTCCAAAAAATTGTTTTATGTCTTTCACATTATAAAAAAAATAGAAAACAAATCAAGTGGGGTAATATTTATTTTACTCTAATTTTTGATTTTCTAGTGTGGATGATCATGTGTGGATGGTCATGTGTGGATGATCATGTGTAGATATAGTTCTTGGTATTTACAAGTAGATTTCTTGTTTCACATCAAAACTATAGCAAAATGGATATTAAAATGTTGAAAAAATAGAATTATCATATATTGTTTCCAGAAAATTGTTTTATGTCTTTCACATTATAAAAAAAATAGAAAACAAATTAAGTGGGGTAATAATTATTGTACTCTAATTTTTGATTTTCTAGTGTGGATGGCCATGTGTGGATAATACCTTACTGATGGTCATGTGTGGATGATCATATGTGGATGGTCATGTGTGGATGGTCATGTGTGGATGGTCATGTGTAGATGTAGTTCTTGATATTTACAAGTAGATTTCTTGTTTCACATCAAAACTATAGCAAAATGGATCTTAAAATGTTATAAAAATAGAATTATCATATATTGTTTCCAGAAAATTGTTTTATGTCTTTCACATTATAAAAAAAAATAGAAAACAAATCAAGTGAGGTAATATTTATTTTACTCTAATTTTTGATTTTCTAGTGTGGATGGTCATGTGTGGATAATATTTTACTGATGTTCATGTGTGGATGATCATGTGTGGATGATCATGTGTAGATATAGTTCTTGATATTTACAAGTAGATTTCTTGTTTCACATCAAAACTATAGCAAAATGGATCTTAAAATGTTGGAAAAAATAGAATTATCATATATTGTTTCCAGAAAATTGTTTTATGTCTTTCACATTATAAAAAAAATAGAAAACAAATCAAGTGGGGTAAAAGAGAGAGATGTGAGAGAAATGGTTTATTGGTGTGAGATGTAAAAAGAGAGAGATGTGAGAGAAAAAGAGAGATGAAGAAGAAGCGAGAGAAAAAGAGAGAGATGTGAGAGAAAGTAACAAAAAGAAAATTAACATAAGGATAAAATTGGGTTTTCACACCCATGAACAGTGAAAAAGTGTCTTAAGAGTTGAAAGTGCTTTTTTTTGTAACAAAAAATGGCAAAAGTGCCTTTTAGTGTAATTCACCCATAATTTGTACACGTATCATCACTTTATTAAGTTGAGATTTTTATTTTTTGGATTTTTGTTTTTGACTTTGCTAATCTTGCTTCCAAACAGTAGCTGGTGTTGACTTTTATTATTTCGTATATAATTTTTATACACTCAAACATTTAAATATTAGGGACAGTTGGTGAAATAACCAATTTTCAATAAATCATGAAGATAATAGCCATAGATAAATAGAAATTAAGTAAGTAACCATGGGTTTGATTTTCTGACCGTTTTGGCCCTGTGACTAAGCAGGACACTTGTCATGGGAGAGAGAGAGCTTCGTGTACAAGCTTTAGGGATTTAGCCTTTTATCCTGGAAGAAAAATAGACTTACTATACTATTTATTCTAACACCACATATGTTTACCCCAATGATTTTATTTTTTGCATAATTCGCATACTGGTAACTGGTTCAACCTTGTATTAGTACAAAAAAAACACTGATTTTATTTCACGTCTAACATGATTTGTATTTTGAAAAACAAACCCGAAGTTTTTTTCATACGTCAATAACAGCACATGTAACGTAGAAAGTCTATTTTTTCAATAACATAACAAGTCTATTTTTTAAAATCAAAGAAATAATACATCTACCAACTAAAAAATACAGACATTTCATACAAAGTGAAAAAATATTATAGAAGCATTCCTGCACTTTGCTCATCAATATATTAAACTATCATTTACAACATATCAATACATTCGTCTCCAACTGAGAAACATAGACCTTCCATACTATTTTTTTTGCAGACCTTCTATACCAAAGGAAATGAAGCTCACGTGATACAAGAGCATCTAAGTGAAAAGTTCAAAGGAAATATAGACATTTCATACCAAAAGAAAATATAGACATTACATAAATCTAGAGTTATGTACAGGAAGAATCCAGTTGATATGAAGCTTGAATCCAATGCATCGAAGCTAAGCACTAAATGATTTTCCTTAAAACAATAGACGTTCTATACACACATAGAAATTAGCAAATAGAAAATAACAAAATTTCATTTCAGAGAAGAGTGAAAATGACAAATCTTTGTGCACTTTGCTTATCCAAATATATAAACCTTCCATACCATGTCAGAAAAAATAGTTCAAAAACCTTTGATGTGTTCAAAGAAAATATAGACATTTCATAGCAAAGGAAAAGAGACTCGGATCGTCTCAAGAAAATAGCAAAATAGTCTCAATTAGTCTCAACCAATAACAAATAGCAAAATAGTCTCAATAACAAAGGAAAAGAGTCTCAACCAAATTGCAAAATTGCAAAAATAGACGTTCTATACACATATAAATTAGTTTCCAATATTGAAAACAAAAAATAGACGTTCTTCAATAATAGACGTTCAATACAAATAGAAGTTCTACACTAATAGACGTTCTATACAAATAGATGTTCTCTTCTCTTTCACAAGGCAACAAAGAAGACAACGAACCCAACATGTTTTGTGTCAATGTGCCTCCTGGAGGTTTCATCGCCAAGAATCCACAAGTCGTTGCATTACTCGACGGAAAAGCATTGAATCCACTAACTCAAAGCTTTTCAATTCGCTCGAGAAAGAATTCGCCGTTAACGGAAAAGCCGAGTCTAGTTGTCTCGGTGATGGAGCAGCTTTCGGTTTCTTGGTTAGAGCGATGTACGGGAATAATCCACTTAATACGAAGCTTGGATCCGATGCACCGAAGCTAATCACTGTATGAGTTTTCTTCAGAATAGACGTTCTATACACACATGAAATTAGCAAATAAAAAATAGCAAAGTTACATATATTAAACCATCATATACAACACTACGAAATAGATTCTCTATATATAATATAAATTTACAACAACCAAAGTTCATAACCTCAATAAACAGACAACTGCGTAACATAACACATATATATTTTTATCAAAATAAAAATAGAACTTCTATTTAACCAAACAAAATAAACGTTTACGTAACAAAATTCCAAAAATCTAATGATATATAAACATTCCATACAAAGTAAAAAAAAAGTACAGAAATTGATATATAGACATTCTATATATAGATATAATGAATGAAGATGTACATATGAAGAGGTATAATGAATTAAAACATAGTCATACTATGCTACATTCAATTTTGCCTCCCCTAGAGATTGATAACTTGTTTCTCACCATAGATGGTGATTATGCGGCCATTACTTCATGAGAAAGAAGTTTCTCACGATAGCGAGAGCTCTATCAACACCTTTGATGGTTTCCTCAACCAACGATGCGTGTGCGGCTTCCAATCGAAGCTACGAAGCTTCAAAAGACGATACCTTCAGGAAAACCAAAGAAATCAATCTCAATCCCATTTAGGTATCCAATTTCCTAACCTGAGAAAGCCTCACTAGATACCGGTTGAAGCTTCCTAGTAGACAACCGCGAGATCAGCACTGCGATGTAGCACGCGGCGAGATCGGCTCCTGGTGGATCATCGGCTCATAATCTGGACTCGTTCATGGACGCCATCACAATCAAGACATCGAACCAGAGCAAATCGAAGACGGCGCGTGACGGCGATGAGAGGATTTCTCGTGTAGAGAAGCGCACCGGAGGAGGAAGCAGATGATGGATTTCCACCGGAGGAGGAGAAGCGGCAGATGGCGATAGGATTGGAGAGACGACACTTCAACCACCGCCGATTTAGTTAATGGCATCGCCGATTCAAACTCCAACCCCAACCACCGCCGATTTAAACGGCGCTTCAACCAACGATGTCAACGTTTGTCCCGTTGGTGGAATCGATTGGCCAAACCATTCCTCTTCCTCCTCAGCCGGTATCACAACCGCTAGCCTCTTTGCTGGAGACTCTTTAGAAGCACTATTTCACGCTCTCTTCTCACCGAAGGCGGGAAAATTTCTAGAAACACAGGGAGAAGAATCGCCGGTTCGGTCGGCGGCGATTTCGTCGAAAAATCGAAACCCTGTTCTTCGTTGCGGTTGCAGATGTTGTGATCGAAGATGGAGAGTCACTGATTAGCGGCGGTAACATCAATGGAGGAAGGATTTGATGTCGGAGAAGAGGAAAAAAAATTGAAAAAGACGGATGAAAGAGAAAGAAAATAGGTAGGTATATGTGTGGTTAAGGGTAAAATAATATTAATACAGATAATACAGAGAATATCTGTTCCAATTTTTTTTTTGGTTAGTTTGTAAATAATATTTTTTTTTTGGTTATACAATGCAATTTCCCTAAATATTAACCTACTATATACTAACAATTCCGTGAAATTTGAGAATCTTACCTAATAATCATTATTGTTATAAACAATGAAAATATATTCGTATTTCCTAAACTATATTTCTGGATAAATGATATTCTTATTCAATTTATTAAAATCTTATTTCAATTAACTCCATTAAATATTGCACAAGATCTACCCTAAATAAACAACACTCGTTCCATTTTACTATAAATAGTTTCCCCCTATATCTTCATTTTCATACATTCAAAAATCTACTCCTATCGAAAACATTTCAGAGCTTAATGGAGGCTATCACCAACCTCTTCTCTCTAAAACCTTTCAAAATTCAGTGGATAATTCATGTTAAGATTTTGAAGGTGTAGAAGCAATATCTGAATGGGATTGAGATATTGGAAATGGCCATTGTTGATGAAATGGTATGTATAGACTAATTTACTGTCAGAAACTTTTTATGTTATCAACATATATAATACTAATGTTATTCTTATTTCATATTGAATATTTTTGATTAGCCACTTTGATACTTTTATAGAATCTGCAGGACAATGATTTAAACTTAAATTTAGTCAAATTCACACTTACCAGTTTTAAGAGTATGATTCAATACGTATGTCGACAATTCCAGTTTTTTTATATTAAAATATAAATTCACACTTGCCAGTTTAAAGAGTATGATTCAATACTTTTCTAACAGTAAATTAATCTTTAAATTCACTCGACAATTCCAGTATTTACCTCTTTTCCCTTTTTACTGAGTGAGGTAAAATTTAATATAAATTTTTTTGACAAAAGCTAAAAAATATCAACTAACCATTACTTAAATGAATCTAAAATGTACTTAATTTCTTAATTATAGCTTTAGAATATACTTTAAAAAATAATAATTATATAAGATAGTAATATATAAAATTGTTGTTTCAAAAATTGGGGTTGATGTATTACTATATAAAATTATACGAATCAACACCAAATGAATTTCCGAAATATTTCAATATCAATGTATGTTTCTCTATATAAAAACCCATAATTAAACAACAATCAAAAAAATCATCTACTAAAATTAGGGAGAACGGCTAATTAGTACCTCAACTAAGGTCACTGGTACCGATTATGACCCAAACTATTGATATGTGCCCACACATACCCGAACTATTAAAAACTGGAATATTCATACACGAACTTTGTTTTTTTTTGGCCAATTCATGCATTGACTTTTTCTCCGTTAGTCAACCCCGTCAAATTGTTAACGGAGCTGAGTCACCTGCCACGGTGGAATCCCCGTTGGAAAGAAACAATGAAACGACGTCGTTTCGATTAAAAAAAAAAATTTCCTCACCCTGGGATTCGAACCCGGGTTGGATGGGGATAAGGAAGGAAGCTTCACCAGTAGGCCAATGTGTTTAACTGGTATTATTACGAAACAAAACATTAAGTAGGACAAGAAAAGTTGTATTTAAAAAAAAAGGATACAAACTCCATTAAAGTCTTCTTCGTCGCGAATCTAGGGTTAGTTCATCGAAATCAGAGGTAAAAGGGGGCAACGGAAAGAAAATATCCCTTGTAAAACGCTCGAGCACCGATAAGCTTCCGATTGCAAGATGATGCAGGAAAATCCGGTCCGGTCTCGCACTCGCCTTTCCAGGTAGATGGGACCGGATCGAGACCTAAATCCGAGAAACTCGGATGCTCCGGCCATATTCCAGTGTCTAGAACGCCAACGATCACGTCTTCTCCATAATTGGAGTTGCTCCAGAGACCAGAATTATCGGAGAAACCAACGAACGCAGGGGTATGAGTTGTGTGAATCTTACGCGCCTGATATGGGATAACGGAGATAACGGCGGGGTTACGGCGGAGAGCGGCTGTCTGGATAGGGGAGAGACGAGCGGAGAAGCCATGAACGGCGCGTGAGTAAGAGTAGAGGAGGGTCGCGGGTTGGGGAGAAGATGGGAGGGAGTGGAGGAGAGAGTTGTGCCAATGGTTGTGGGAGGAGAAGAGGGAAGGCTTATGAGAGCTCTGCGCATGAACGACGTAGGATGCTAAGCCTTCCGATGAAGAAACTGCAGATAAGAGACAGAAGAAGAGAGACAAAACGAAGAAGACGGAGGAGAGAGAGAGCTTAACCATGGCGATCCCCCGATGGAAGAAGATTCCATGTCCTTTTTTAAAAAAATACAACTTTTCTTGTCCTACTTAATGTTTTGTTTCGTAATAATACCAGTGAAACACATTGGCCTACTGGTGAATCTTCCTTTCTTATCCCGATCCAACCCGGTTTCGATTCCCAGGGTGAGGAATTTTTTTTTTTTTTTTCAATCAAAACGACGTCGTTTCATTGTTTTTTTCCAACAGGGATTCCACCATGGCAGGTGACTCAGCTCCGTTAACAATTTGACGGGATTGACTAACGGATAAAAAATCAATGCATGAATTGGCCAAAAAAAAACAAAGTTCGTGTATGAATATTCCAGTTTTTAATAGTTCGGGTATGTGTGGGCACATGTCAATAGTTTGGGTCATAATCGGTACCAGTGGCCTTAGTTGAGGTACTAATTAGCCGTTCTCCCACTAAAATTATGAGAGAGAGAGAGTAAACCATATAATTATACATTTCATTCACAAACTATTCAATCTTCTAACGTATAAATTGAAAGTTAAAACTCATCCCGTGCACCAACACATGTCAAAATCTAGTTCTCACTGAAACATATGATAAAATTTAACTAGAAACCAAAGAAAAAAAAGAAAAAAAAATCAAAATAAATAAATAATTGTTACTTTCTTAGCCTTCTCTATAGATGGGTGATTTTGTAGTTATCTTTTTTTTTAATTGAATGTAAAATTTGTTCAATCAAAAATTTTTTTTTACAATAAATGCTACTTTTTTCGAGTTTCTGAAAAATTTCTAAAGAAAATCAAGGTAAAAGAATAAAAAATAATTTATCTAAACCTAAACCAAATTTGCATCACTTCTTCATATCTTGCATCGCCTAATCGTCGAATTGAAGTTAGTCGATTGCGAACTTGCTTGTCGAGGTAAAGGAGTATACGCTTTGCGAACGTGTGAGGTTCACCATGGCGTCTTCCATTTCTCTCCCTCCAAAGCGAATGCATTGCGGCTTGAAAGGCATATATGAGGAGAAAGAGTTTGATCGGTGCTAAGTCTGTATCCGTGAGGAGTACAATGAGCTGTTTCCAATCTGCTGTTTACTTCCCTTCAAGCAGTTTTCGGGTGAGGCCTCTCCAAATTTCCTCCGAAAACTTGCAGCTGAAGAATAGAAGATTTCTGGTTTCCATATTGTCACAAAAAACACAAGATCAAGATGCTCCAATATTCCAAGTTAGAACTCTATCACCGGTGGAGAGTCTATTATGCAATGCACTCCAAGTAATGAAAGAGTATTTGGGCGTTGCATAAGAAAACCAAACGCACTTGTACCATTCACAAACCGGTTGTGCCACACGAATTTGATTCCAAGTTTGTTTAGAGCTGAATTTGGGCTTGAATTTTTCCCCTTGGTGTTGCCAAAGAACCACATCAGCTACTTCCGAGCTACCATGTTGTTTTTGAGCGTGAATAGTGTCTTCAATTGCGTTCAACATCTCCAATCTATGTCGACGCTTTCTATGAGTTTTGAGGACCTTTTCTACGGATGAGTGGATGCGTATTCCAAGGTCTATACATCCTCTTATACTCGTATGAATTATAATCTTTCCCATAAGAGACCAATCATCATACCAGAATGACGTTGAGGCTATATGGACTTCCGCTTTCGTTAGAGAAGCTGTGACATCTCGATATTTCAATAGCTTTTTCCATATCCATGAGCCGAGAGACGAGCTTTCTTTTACTGACCATAAAGATCCCTTCCGGATTAAATATATACGAATCCAATCGACCCACAAAGATGAGGATGAAGACAGAATACACCATATTAATTTGAGACAGCTTACTTTGTTGACAACCATGAGAGATCTTAATCCCAAACCACCTTCCTCTTTTGGATACATCTCGCCAAGCAATTTTTACCTTCGGTGTATTTAGTTCCGGTTCCGACCAAAGGAACGTTGCGCAGAGCTTATCAATTTCTCCAATGCATGCTTTCGGTAATCGAAAAGCAAGACATCCAAAAATTCGCCACACTGTGAATTACATAAGCTATTAATTGGAGTCTTCCTGCAAACGATAAACATCTCGTTGTCCATCAACTAATTCGAGATCTGATTTTCTCCAATAATGGCATGTAATCGTTAACTGTCATTTTCTTAGTCAGAAGCGGAAGACCCAAATAACGTACTGGTAGAGTCCCTGTATTGAAAGGAAATTGCTCGAGTATCTCATCTCTTGTAGCTTATGTAACACCTGCCATGTAAAGCATTGATTTCTCCATACTTATAACCAGACTAGATGCCTCAGTGAACTTTTAAAACACATTAAGTATTCCCTCTATAAATCGCTTCTTTCCATCTGAAAAAATCAGTAGATCGTCGGCAAAACAGAGATGAATGAGCTTGATGTTTTGGCAATATGGATAATATCCAAACTTCCTTTCCGCCGCTGCTCTATCCAGCATTTTCAAAAGTACATTCATGCATATCACAATTATAGATGGAGAAAGGGCACTGTTGATTTTGAAAATCACACAAGAGAATTTAAAAAACTACTTTGATTGGAATCTCATTTCATTGGATTAAACTCGGCGGAGCTACAAGATCGCGTGATCGTAAAAGAAAGACTTAAGAACTAAGGAGATAAAAGCTAAGGTATCGGCTCTTGATCTCTTAGGTCTCGTAAATGACTGTGAATGTGTATGAATGAGGCGATAGCCTCCTTATTTATAAGTTTTCCGAGTCGGTCTAAACAGGATGATTT
Source organism: Eutrema yunnanense (assembly GCA_002933935.1). NCBI lineage: Eukaryota > Viridiplantae > Streptophyta > Magnoliopsida > Brassicales > Brassicaceae > Eutrema > Eutrema yunnanense. The sequence goes on from PKML01000365.1 coordinate 1,031,400, forward strand.
CATTTTCTTAATTCTATCAGGAAAAGGAAAGAAAATCTTCCTTTTCTCCCTCCAAAATCGGGAAAGATTCCGCAAATCTCGGAGTTCGACGCGTTTCGTAGCGAGTTGGGCTTAGACCGAGCTCGACTCGTTGAGTATGATTATGGGCCCCTTCACTTAGCTTGAAGTGTCATAAACCGGGATCAATTGGGCCGGTCTCGGTTCAAACCGGGCTAAACCGGAGAGTGCTAAACTCACCTCCAACATGCACAACCTTGTCTTAATTCCCTAGCACTTCTGAAAAACCCTACAAGCTCGCCATTTACCTGAACCAAGAACGAAGCTGTTGTAACACAAAGTCTGATCCAATGAATGAATTTTTCTGGAATATTCAAAGCCTACAATGTGGAAAGAAGGAACGAACACTGAACAAAGTCATATGCCTTAGCAATATCTATTTTCACCGCACAGCGTGCAACGATTGTTTCCTTATGATAGTTCTTCACCAATTTCGACGCGAGAAGAATATTTTCCATCAATAGACGATCCTTTACGAATGCTAATTGATTAGAGGAAATGAATTTTGGGAGAAGTTTTTTCAATCTATTCGCTAGAATCTTGGAGATCACTTTGTATAACAAATTTCATCAGTAAATTGGCCTATAGTCAGTCAATATCTTTGCCTCCTCTTTCTTGGGTATAAGAGCAAGAATGGTTGTGTTTATACCTTTCGATAAAAATCCTTTATAAAAAAGGATCATACTACAAAATCATTATCCACTACTGGCCATGCCGCTTTGAAGAATTCGCATGTGTATCCATCCAGTCATGGTGAGTTATTATTTTCAATAGCAAACAAAATAATTTTCTACTCAGCATTTCCGCATCTGCTACATCGCATTGGAACCCCAGTAGTTCATGTAAGTAGTCATGACTAACTCCATTATAATTCTCCGGTTCGTATGCTAAGAAGTTATGAAAAAAACTTTCAGCCTCAATCTTTATTTCCGCTTGAGTATTCACAATCATCCCATCAGATTTCTCGATCTCACGAATTGCATTGCTCACTTCTCTAGCTTTTGCAACTTGATGATAAAAGCGATTATTTCCATCTCCTACCTCCATCCAATGCAACTTCGATTCTTGTTTTAAGAACCGTTCTTCAAAATCTGCTAATAGGAACCACTTTCTACAAGCACAAGCTTCCTCCTCCATGTTAATTTGTGATGGATTAGACATTGTTCTCTCTTGATATTCACACAATTCCTCATATGCATGTTTTGCCCGTTTTGGTAAATCACCCAATTGCTCTTCACTGAGTTCTCTGATCTTTTGCTTTAGAGAATTCAGCTTCTTTGAGAATCGGTATAAAGCAGGTCTCGAATTGAATAACTATTCAGTGCATGCCTAGAAAGATTCCACAAGAGGCAAAAAAATCAGGTAAACTAGTAAGAGCATTTGTGAATTTAAATGGACGTCGTCTTACTCTCGGAGCCTCTGTTTTAATCTATATACGACCACATATATGATCCGAAGAACCTCTCGTTTCAAACACACTGTAAGACTATTGATATGCAGTTTACCAAGCATTTGAAACTAAAGCTCGATCCAGTTTTTGGCATATTAAACCTTCCTCTCTTTTATTACACCAAGTGTACAATAGACCATGCGCCGTCATGTCTATGAGGGAGCAATATCGAGCTACTTCTTGAAAGTCTCTCATACCTGTTGGAATTGTAGGCGATGTATCAATGAATGTGCATCACCTTGCAAGATTTCATTGAAATCCCCCATAAGCACCCATGGCTTATTTCTCAGCATTGGAGAATTCTGATGGTTTTTTATATCCTCCCATAAAATTTTCCTCTCCTCCACGAAATTTGAAGCATATATAAACGAGCAGAAGAATTCTTCCTCTGCATCCTCCTACATTATCGAGCAAGTGATCATTTGCCCACTAGTAAAGCATGGGGTTACTCTCATCTTCGAACTCCAGACAACCCAAATTCTTCCCAGCCGATGAAAATCATAGTTTGACATAAAAGACCAATTCTTGAAAACTGATGAGACAATCATATCAGCCTTTCTTTTCTTGACCCTAATTTCCAATAGACAACCAAATTGAAAAGAATATTTTTTTATCCACTTGCGGACAACGATGTGCTTTGTATCCTTGTTAAATCCGTGTATAAAAACCCGACATTAAGAATTTTTTCGAGTAGACCTTGGTTGAATGATAATCGAATCCTTTGTTTTTTGAGCATTTGGATCTATATGTGGCTTTCGGTTATCTTTTGAATTTCGGTATGGAGATTGATTTGAGAGAGAATTACCCATAATAACATAAATCTGTAATGTAATTATTAGATTAACACCCTCAAAACTGAGTTGACTAGAATAACACAACTCTTTTGTCAAAAGACAGAACACCCATATTTGAGTTACTTATTCACAGAAATGCCATTTTTATTTATTTTTCTCTACAAAAAAAACTGCTTTTGAATTCAAAACAGTTTTCTCTTTCTAAAATATTTTCACTTCCCTCATCTTCCCTAGAAACGTAAAAAACTGTCTTTTCATATTCCTCTCCCATACGACTTTTCGCCGTAACCGTCGCCTTCCTCGTTTTTCGCCGTCGCCGTCGCCTTCATCATTTTTTGCCATCATCGTTTTTCGCCGTCGCCGTCATCGTGTTCGTCTTCCTCGCCGTCGTCATCTTCTTCATCGTCGTTGTCGTCATAGTTTCGTCGTCGTCATCTTCACCGTTGGCTATTTTCTGTTCTTCAGCCTCGCTGTCGTCCTCCTCTCTTCTTCTTCTTCATCGTTCATCATCGCCGCCTTCGAGAAACCCTAAAACCTAGCCGCTTCTCTTTCAACGCGCCGTCAGGAAACCCTAAAACCAAGCCGCTTCTCTTCCATCTTCTCTTTCTTCGCCGCCTTCAGGAAACCCTAAAATCCAGATTCCCGTATTCTTCGTCTATGACGAGAACTTTTTAGTATTTTGATTTTGCCGCAGATTTTGCAGATTTGTTGGTATTGTTTCAGATTTGTTGGTATTGTTGCAGATTTGTGTTGCAAATTTGTTCCTTTCTCGCAGACTTGTTGGTATTTTGGTGGTATTGTTGCATATTTGTTTGTTTTGTGTGTTGCAGATTTGTTCTTTTTTGCAGATTTGTTCTTTTTTGCAGATTTGTTATTATGTTGCAGATTTGTTTGTTTTGTGTGTTGCAGATTTGTTCATTTTTTGCAGATTTGTTGTTATATTTGTCGCAGATTTGTTTCATTTCTTGCAGACTTGTTGCATTTCATTTGTCGCAGACTTGTTTTTTGTTGCAGACTTGTTTTTTGTTGCAGACTTGTTTCATTTATCGACTTGTTTCAAATTTTTTCTTCTCTCCCTTAAATCTATACAGACGAAAAAAAAAAAAATTCTCGCCTCGCCTCCTGTCCCAGTCGCCGCCAAGCTCGATTCTGCTGCAGTTGAGCCATGCGACGCCACCGAAAACTACAGGAAACGCCGCCGTCATCTGCCGAGCCACCGAGAGAGGTAAACACGCGAACCTTAAACCCTAGGTTCAACCTCTGTCTATGTTTCGATCTGGGCAAACCCTAACCTAACTCCGCCCTTGACCCGTAGCCACCGCAGCACCGCCCTAGCCGCCAGAACCCGCCGTCACGCCGAACCCTATCCTCCGCGTGAATTAATTCCACCAAGAGAGGTAACCGCAAGCCTTTAACCTTTTGATCTAGGTTGTGTTCTCGCTTGGATGTTGAACCGTGACTTTAACCAAAGGTTTTTAACATTTCATTTTCTGAGCAGATTCATCTTGTAAAACCCATATTTGGTTTCTGCAGACGAACATGAACAGATCACGAGACAAATAAGTTTGCGACAAGCAAATAAATCTGCGGCAAGCAAATAAATCTGCGACAAGCAAATAAATCTGCGACAAGCAAATAAGTCTGCGACAAATGGCTTGTTGGTATTGTTGCAGATTTGTTGGTATTGTTGCAGATTTGTTCCTTTCTCGCAGATTTGTTGATATTTTGGTGGTATTGTTGCAGATTTGTTCTTTTTTTTACAGCTACAAATTTGATTGTGATGATGAGCAATGAATCTGGAGTTTCGAATGGAACAACAGCTGGTCATGGAAGAGGAAGAGTTTTCGGGGTGCCTAAGAGATGTTGGTGTGGGGAAGTAATTGCGGGAAGAATTTCTAAGTCGGATGTGAATCCATACCGGAGATACTACCGGTGTGCGTTTGCTGTTGAACAAAAGGTAAACTAGAGTGACTTTGTATTTCTTTGTCATTGTCAAAATTGTTTGCTTTATGCAAATTTTGATTGTCATAGTTTTTAATTGTTGTAGTTGATCAATGATAACCACACTTTCAAGTGGGTTGATGAAGCATTGTTGAATGAGATAGAGGCATAATCGTTTAGAATAGATAGACTTGAACAAGAGGTTAAGCAATTTGCAACAGATCGAGAGGAGGCCGAAAAGCAGATGTTTGAGAAGCTCTAAATGAAACTAGAGAAAGAAAATTTTGAAAGAGTGAAAGAACTTATACTGGAAGCAAAATCTTCCCTGAGAAAATGGATGTTTCTTGTATTGATTGGATGTGTGATCATCCTTGGTTGTAGTAAGCTCGTTTAAGTGATGAGTGTGTCTTGTATTTGTTTTAACTTGGTTTGTAGTTCTTGTCTCTGACTTCTATTTTAAGTGATGAGTCTGTCTTTGTATTTGTTTTAACTTGGTTTGTAGTTCGTGTCTTTGACTTATATTTTAAGTGTTGAGTGTGTCTTTGACACATGAACCTAAAGGTAAAAAGCATGAAAATTCAAGCAAGCAATGAGAAAACAGACAAAGATTTAAGGAAAGACGGAAAAAGGGGAAAACAGATTTAAGATCTTACAACAAGTCCGAAAATGACAACAAGTCCGAGAATGAACGATTGTCTTACTTTGGATTTGTCTTGATTGAAACAGACCACAACATGTCCGAAAATAGATGCCAAATAAAGGTCTTACTACAAGTTCAAAAAGACTCTTAAAACATGTCCTAAAATAGACCATCAACTAGTCATAAAACACACCACAAAGTAGATAAGTAGTATCCATAAAGAGACCAAACGAGTCCAAAAAACCAGCAGCCGCAAACACATCTTCAATTCTAAAGTTGAGTGAGAACTCCTTGTGAAGATTCAACCTGAGATGATTCTTCACCTAAAGAAGCCTGGAAAAATCAAAGAATAGAGAAACATAATTCTGCAACACATTGAATAAGTGTGCAACACATTGAATAAGTCTGCAACGACCAACACATTGAAAGTCTAGTACAAACATATTCGTTAAGTCTGCAACGCATTCAATAAGTCTGCATAACATAACAAGTCTGCGACAAACAAAGTGTTATTCTAGTTAGAAAATAAGTATGCAACACAGTCTAATAAGTCTGCAGTTTTTAATGCCACGTAAGCAATTTATAAATAAGTCTGCGACGTTAGGCATTAAATTTGCGACATTGTAAATAAATATGCGACAAGCGATGTTATTTCAGTAAGACCTTTCAAGTGTCGCAGACTTAGTCTTCTTGTCGCAGATTTTCCAAAAGTCTGCAACAAAGCATTTAAGTCTGCAACAAACAGTTGCAGATTTTTTATAAGTCTGCATAATAAGTCTGCATAATAAGTCTGCAAATGAACATAAGTCTGCGACAAAGGAAATAAATCTGCGTAATAAGTCTGCAATCAAAACAAGTCTGCGCAGACTTAATAAGTCTGTGCAGATAAGTCTGCAACAAAGCATAATAAGTCTGCATCGAAAAGTCTGCAACAAGCATAATAAGCCTGCGCAGACTTAATAAATCTGCAACATTGAAAAATAAATCTGCAGATTAAGTCTGCATAACAAGTCTGCAGATTAAGTCTGCATAATAAGTCTGTGCAGACTTATCGATTTATTAAGTCTGCAACAAAGGTCCGCAGACTTATTCTGAAAACTGCGATGGCATTTTTGTAAATAACTCAAAGTTTTGCTTACGTGGAAATAATTTCGTAATGGCAGTGTCGTAATAACGTTTTTCCTCACAAGAGCAAATAAGGGTATAATGGGCTTAAAACAAACTTTCTCCTTCCCAATAAATATATGTTAGTCTAGTTCTTAGCCAAATTATTTGTGTCATTTTAGTTGAAGACAACACTGTCCTTTCATCAAACTTGGCCTCTTCCGTTTTCTCAAATTCGGTTTGGTGATTGATTTTGTAGTTCTTAATATTATTTTATTTACGTGATCTGATTTTATTTTTCACTTTTTAGTTTTGGTTATAAAGTTATCCTTAGAGATCATTAAAATTTGTCAAATTTTCCATTCACTCTCGCAATTTATCGGAAACAAAACAACCCAGAAAGTGCAGAATCTTGATCAAATTGAAAAGCCCACAATATTTAGGGTTTGTGTTCAATTTCCTTCTTTTCTTCGCGTCAATGAGCTGAGAGGGTCTATGCTCGGAACGGCCCATTTTGAACTCGTGATGGAATTGGCCCATATGGTATTTGGATTTGCTTTATTTTGCCATACTAATGAAAACATCAAAACACCAATACACCGGACTCGGACAGCCTGATTATCCAGATTACTGCGGATCAGAATGGACTTTGTTGGATTTGCTTTTCAATAAAAACTAGGTCAGGGCATTCAAATCTTCGGGTCGGTTCGGGTTGATTCTTTCGGGTTTTGGGTAATTCGGATAGAGAGGTTTTGGACCCATAAACTGATAAAAGAACCAAAAAAATATTCGGTTCGATTCAGGTAGGTCTCATGTCTGGATTGGTTCGGTTTATCCAAACTATATGAAATATCCAAAACACAACCGAACTATCTAATATTTTTATCCAATCTATCCGAAATACACAAAAAGCTTAAATTTTGGTTAAATTTTAAAGAAATTCGGTTCAATTTCTAATTTTTTTTTTAATTTTGACATATATAACTAAGGACAATTGGATATTTCGATTATTTCGGATATTTCGGTTATTTCAGTCTAAACATAATTAATATCTTTGGATTTATAATTGTAATTTTGGGTATTTCAAGTCTAAATGTACGTATTATGGGTATGTAATTGTATTTCACATATTTCGGGTACCCATTCGGATTTCGGTTCGGTTCCAGTTTTATTCGGATATCCGGAATATTTTAAAAGAGAAATCATTCGAGTATTTATTACTATCTAGTTCGGTTTATGTGGTTCCGGGTAATTTGCCGAGACCTACTAAACAAATATAGCTATGAAAAAAAGAAATAACTTAACTTAAAAACCAAACAAAATTATATCAAACATTGATAAATAATTAAGATAAATTTCTAAACTTTTGTAAGTCCTGTTATAAAATGATATACGGTTTATAGTGTTATAAGGTTGCATTTTAATAAAAAAATTTCACAAAATCGATTATAAAATGGTGTTTCTGATTTCTTTTTTCTAGAGGTATTTTTTAAAAAGACGTTCACAAAAGTGTTATGTCTCAAAATCCACGTTATCTCTTTCTTCCACAAATTATTATTATTACTTTGTGTTAGGTATCGTCCGTCATATTGGAATCGGTTCACGTGTTTATCTTTAAAAATTTGGGACCGCATTAATCAATGAAACAAGGGAAAAAAGCTTAAAAATACACAAACTCTATATAATTTGGACGTTTAATATACGAACTATTTTGATACCTAGAAAAATACACATACTAACGTTGACATTCATTTTAATATTCAAACTATCAATCATTTTTTTTTAATACCTAAACTCTTAGATTTTGTGTATTTTACAACATTTATATTTTGAAAACTCGATTTTGCCCTTTTTATTTATCAAATTCGATTTATTTTAAGTGAAAAACAAAATTTATAATTTATAATTTATAAAAATTAATTATTTTATCAGAAAAACAAATTCTCCGTCATCGTGCCTCTCGAAAGCCACAACAACCCTTCCTTCATCTCTAGCCCCAATCTTATAATCAAATCGATCTTTCAATCCCTCACACGGAGAAGCCCCAAACCCTCTTCGATGGCGGTGCTTCCACCGCGCTCTTCCTCCTCCTCCGCCGCTGACGCTTCCCGAGAAGAGCAGTGGGGGAGCTTTCCCATAAATTGATTCAAGCCACGAAGAAGAAAGAAGACGCGGTGATAGAAGCTTCTATGGTGAATCGTCCATGGCAGAGCTCGAGAAGAAACTCAATAAGCCTTCGAAGACTCTGATTTGGGGGATTTCTGGGTTTGGCGTCCGGGACATTTATCAGTGGTGGTTAAATTTTGGCCTCTGCTCCGTCTAACTGATAAAAAGAAGAAGAAGAGCAAAATCGAAAAAGAAAAAAAAGAAGAATAATAATAATTTTTATTTTTATAAAATATTAATTTTGTTTTGTTTTTATAAAATAAATCGAATTTAGTAAATAAAAGAGGGTAAAATCGGGTTTTCAAAATATCAATGTTGTAAAATATACATAATTTAATAGTTTATGTATTAAAAAAAGAGTGATTGATAGTTTGAGTATTAAAATGGATGCCAACGTTAGTCTGTGTATTTTTCTAAGTGTCAAAATAGTTCGTGTATTAAACGTCAAATTATATAGAGTTCGTGTATTTTTAAGCTTTTTTCCCATGAAACAATTACACTCAGTGTCACTCAGTTTGGGACCGTTTTTGTTTATTTTTCGCTTTCGTTTTTTATTTATTTTTCATTTTCTCGTTCTTCTTTAAAAACACTCATGTATATATATGTATATAATATGCATTAACCTTTTCAAAAATATAACAATAGATATTGAAAACAAAAATTATGGCAATAGAAATTTCTAGTTTTCTAGTTTGCTGTGGAATATCGAAATGATTTTAAAGACGGTTTTCATATTAAAGTTTTGACAAAAATAAATCAACTAACTACAGTTATTTTTGTTTGTTAAAAACAACAATAGTTATTTATTTTATCAACTAGTAGAATCACTCTAAAGAAAATCGATCAAATCTTGAAATCCATTTTACTAATTTACTATTATAAATCAAATAAAATCTTGATAATTTTTTTTTTCTTTTTACACATACTTTGAAATCCATTTTACTATTTTTTGGTTTACATGTGGATCAAATCTTGTAAATATGATAACATGGGATGTGGATGAATCATGATACATGTGGACGGATTTATGTGGATGATAGGTTAGATGGTACATGTCGACGGGTTTATGTGGATGATAAGTTATGGATAATATGGTATAGATGATGTGGATGGTACATGTGGACGAGGTTATGTGGATGATGTAGTATGGATATGGTACATGTGGTATGGACCTGGTACATGTGTTCGCAGCTAAATGGATACATATGTCTTTCTCGCGCATATGGACCATGTGTATGTTACTAAATGGATATACATTTTTCTCGCGCATATGGAACATGTGTTCGGTGGTAAATGAAAACGCATATTTTGTTGAATACTAGTATACTAGTCATTTACCATATCGATTTATAAATACATATCCACAATATACAAGAAAAAGAAAAAAAAAGATACATAAGCTCCAAATATTAGGGTTTCTCTTGAAAGAAGTTTTTGTACTTTCAAAGGTTTTGGGTATTTTGGAGTGAAAACAAATAAGTGAGAAAGAGGAAAGAGAAAATGAGAAATAAAAAAAAGGAAAGAGAAAATGAGAAATAAACAAAAACAAAAAGAGGAAAGAGAAAATGAAAAATAAACAAAAACAAAAAAGAGAGAAGAGAGGAAAGAGAGAAGTATATCTTTTACTAAAGTCACCTCCAACTACATATTCTCTTTTATTTTTTTTTATTTTTACTAAAATCACATGTAATGGTATCTTGGTATTTAAAAAACTTGAACAGTAGAAAAATGTTTGTAGGTGTAATTACAAAGTGGAAAGTATTTACAATAATGTGGAGAAAAGTGTATTAGAGTGTAAATCACTCTTAATCACAAGTTTGGTACTTATTGCTAAAATGCTCATCTTTCCCTCTTTTATGTAAACCTCATTTCACCTTAATGAAATATTATTTAATATTAAAATTTTGAATTAAAAAAAGAAATATAATTAATTAATTAAAAGAAAATAATTAGACAACATGGCGGACCCCACATAATGGTGGCAATGATATTAATAAAAAATTCATGATTTTTTTCACACAGTTGTCCCTAATAATGCAGATGTCCCGACTCTCTCTAGTTTTTTTTCGATGGGAAAAATGGAAAAAACTATTATACCCTTTTTTAGACCGCTTTTAGACCTTTTTAGAGGAAAAAACGAAAATCTAAAAATTTCAAAAATGGAAGGAAAAGGGAAAATTTTAAAAATTTCACAAAATTTAACATAATTATATTTTCTAGTTGTATAGTCGTTTTCGGTTCCAAAATGTTGTAATTTGGGGATATTTTACTTATATTAGTATACAACGAATTAGAGTTAAATTTGTTGGTTGTACCGATAACATTTGGTACTTTAAGTACATTTTCAAAGTCTGTATGAAATAAAATTTGTTATATCACATTCCTTGACGATATTGACTCATAACGTGGGTAACAGTCACAAAGTCTTCTTAAAAATATAAGATATTGTATAAGAAAAGTATATGTATGGTAAACATAAATTTGAATAAATTGATATACCATTTATTAATTACACAAAAGAATTTTTTTTTATAATTGTTTTTTTTTATATCATATTCTTGTTTTCCCATCAAACACCTTATACTTTTCTAATAATTTTGTTAATTTTAACCACCTTATAATGCAAAAGATACGGAAAATGTGCTTAAAAACATATTATTGCATGAAAACATTGGAAATGTACTTAAAGTACCAAATGTTATTGGTACAACCAACAAATTAAAATTTAATTCACGGTAATACTAATATAAGTGAAATATCCCCAAACACTACAAGAAAACAGGGTGATTTCCGACGGCAATTCCGACGGGCAAAAAGCCGTCGGAAATTTTCGTCGGCAATCAGACGGATTTCCGACGAACGGAATATCCGTCGTATATTGGTCCGTCGGAATAAGGCGTCGGAATTTTTTCCGACGGATGGTGATCTTGCCGACATGATGGCGACGGTTTTCCGACGAGTGACATCCGTCGGACAATTTCCGACGGATTTCCGACGGCGTTTCCGACGAATGATGATCTTGCCGACATGATTGCCGACGGTGTTTCCGACGATTGGCATCCGTCGGGAATTTCCGACGGATTGCCGACGGTGTTTCCGACGGATGCTGATCTTGCCGACATGATTGCCGACGGTTTTCCGACGATTGGCATCCGTCGGGGGATTTCCGACAGATTAAACTTTGCCGACATGGTTGCCGACATCAATATATATATTTATTCCTTCGGAATTCCGTCAGAATGCCGTCGGAAAACTCAAAAATTTTTGCTTATAAAAACATATCCACCCCTCATTCATTTAGAATCACAACAAACAAAAAAAACAAACACATATACAATGTCTTATTTTCGATCGTGGATGGACAAACCTCCGCGTGATCCCGCGACGGGAGAATTGACGGATGAGTTCGCACAAGGTGTGGAGGAGTTCATGAACTTTGCGTCAAACAATAATATGACATCGGAATACGGTAAAATGTATTGTCCTTGTACTAAATGTCGGAATTATAGATTAGTCACAGTTAGGGATGTAAGGAAGCACTTATATAGGAATGCATTTATGCATGGTTACAAGATTTGGTATACTCACGGAGAAACCAATTCAATGGTGCATTATTATGGTAGCACATCGGATAGGTTTGGTAGTACTTCGGGTTCTAGGTTAGAGGAACCAACACCGGATGTAGATGTAAACGCATGTTACACTCAGATGGTGAATGATGCGTTTGGTGAAAACATAGCATTTTTCATCATGTTGAGGATAGTAACAGGGTAGAGGAACCAAATTTAGAAGCGCATAAGTTTTTTTATATGCTAGATGCATCTAAGCAGCCATTATACAGAGGATGTAGAGAAGGACTATCGCCTCTATCTGCTGCAAGCAGGTTGATGGCTATAAAGACGGATTCAACTTAGCCGAAGATTGTGTTGATGTGATAGCTGATTTTGTTAGAGATGTCTTACCTGAAGATAATATTTCACCGGCTTCATACTACGAGATTCAGAAGCTTGTAGCTGGTCTTGGATTACCTTATCAGATGATAGATGTGTGCATCGACAACTGTATGATATACTGGAGAAAGGATGAAAATCGGTTGAAGTGTCGGTTTTGTCACAAACCTCGCTATCATGATACATGAGGCAGAGTACCTGTTCCACATAAACAGATGTGGTATCTTCCCCTAGCTGATAGGTTGAAGAGGTTATATCAATTCCAACGCACAGCAGGGCCTATGAGATGGCATGCAGAACATAACTCAGCTGGAGAGATAACCATCCTTCAGATGCATTCAGATGCAGAAGCATGGAAACATTTTCTAGAGGTTTATCCTAGTTTTGCATGTGAGCCAATGAACGTATACCTGGGGTTATCTACAGATGGATTGAACCCATTTGGAAAGCATGGGAGGAAATATTCGTTGTGGCCAGTAATCGTCACACCGTACAATTTACCGCCATCTATGTGCATGAAACGAGAGTTTTTGTTCCTCATGATCCTCGTCCCAGGTCCAGAGCATCCTAAGAGATCGCTTGATATTTTCTTACACCCATTAATTTATGAGTTGAAAATGTTGTGGAAAGATGGTGTTGAAGCGTTCGATGTATCCCTGCAACAGAATTTTATGATGCGTGCGGTACTTATGTGGACCATAAGTGATTTCCCAGCATACGGTATGCTATCTGGATGGTCGACGCATGGAAGGTTGGAGTGTCCGTATTGTCAAGATAACACTGATGCGTTCCAATTGAAGAACGGACGTAAGACTTCTTGGTTCGATTGTCATCGACGATTTCTACCGCATGATCATCCATATCGTCGGAGCACAACATAGTTTATAAAGAACAAAAAAGTTTTCGATGGTCCACATCCTGAGGTAGATGGAAATTATATTAAGAATCAGTTAAGAGATTTTGGTGCCGAGAAGACAGTTTCATGCGGGGGTAATGAGCATTATCCCGTTGACGGTTGTGGTGAGTACCACAATTGGCACAAGGAGAGTATTTTCTGGGATATACCATATTGGAAAGACCATTTGCTGCGCCATAATCTAGATGTGATGCACATTGAAAAGAACTTTTTCGACAACATCATGAACACTGTTCTAAATGTGCAAGGAAAGACGAAAGATAATTTGAAGGCCAGATTGGACTTGCCAGATATTTGTTCTCGTAAGGAGTTGCATGTAATGGCGAACGGGAAATCACTACATCCCCCTGTTTTCCGGATGAATGCGTCTTCAAAGGAGGAGTTCTTCGATTGGATTAAGCATGGTGTCAAATTCCCAGATGGATACGCATCTAACCTTCGTAATTGCGTCGATAGTTCAGAAGAGAGGTTTTCTGGGATGAAGAGTCATGATTGTCATGTTGTCATGCAGCGCCTCCTTCCATTTGCATTTGAATGTCTTCTTCCTATAAACGTCCATGGAGCTATTGCAGGTTTACATACATTTACACTATTACGTATGGTGATTTCATATTTGTTATTATTAAACAGAAGTTATTTAATTTTGTCTGTGTACTATATATGAAGGGATCAGTGCTTTCTTCCAGGATCGGTGCTTTCTTCCGGGATCTATGCACGAGATCACTTACACCAACCGGCATCTGAAATATAGGGGAAAACATCCCAGTTCTCCTTTGCATCCTCGAGAAAATATTTCCTCCTGCCTTTTTTGATGTTATGGAACATCTTCCTATTCATCTCACTCGAGAAGCAGCACTTGGTGGGCCTGTTCAATACCGATGGATGTACCCTTTTGAGCGGTATATGTTCCACCTAAAGAAGAAGGTGAAAAATCTTTCTAGAGTCGAGGGTTCTATTATCGCACAGAGCATTAATGAAGAAACTTCCAACTTTGCTAGCTACTACTTTCCAGTGCAAGTCAAAACAAAAAGTAGACGCCCCGCACGTCATGATGATAGAGGGAACAGAGTTAGTTATCCTGTCTATGCTCCCGATATATTTACTCAGATTGGACGACTAAGTGGAAAAAGCAAGGATCAACGACTATTAGAGGAGGAGCAAAGGCACTTGCTTATGTATATTCTGACAAACTGCGATGACGTTTTAGAATATGCGAGGTACCTAATTAAATGTTATTTTGGTGTTAGTTAATGTTATTATAATTTTCTAATGCATTTGTTCATGCACATGATGTTCATGACCCAAATACGCGAATGATATCCAAATTACACAGAGGATGAGCTTGATGTCGTCAAGCAGAATGATTTTGGTGATTGGTTGAAATATCATGTAAGTGCTAAATGATGATTTATTATTATATATTTAAATTAGAATAGTAATTTTTATATATAAACATTGTGTCGATTATTGTCCACTTGAAATTTTAAAAGGTTCGTCAGATGACTGCTCTCGGTAATGAGTTTCCGACCTGGTTAGTTGAGATGATGAAATGGCCGACATTTATTGCAAAGTCTTATCCGATGTATTGCACCCGAGGGTATGCTTTTAAGGCTCATCGGGAAGGAAGCTCAAAGACAACTTGTAATTCTGGTATATCAACTCAATCTGGAGAAGTTGTGTACTACGGTGTCCTCCGCGAAATATTGGAGGTCCATTATCCAGGGATGCTCGAATTGAGGTGCATTGCATTATATTGTGATTGGTATAGTCCAGTAGGAGGTGTACGCCATGACGCATTTGGTGTTACATCTATCCACTCTCGAAAGCGACTTCAAAAATACGATCATTTTATTCTTGCTTCACAAGCGGATCAGGTTTCTTACATTCGATACCCCCGGGTTAGGAACAAGCAAGACCCTTGGATTACAATTACGTCGATACACCCAAGGGAAAGAGATTATGGTGTGGCAGAGCACGACCCTTTGCAGGTTCCGGCAATAGGTAACTTAGGTCCGATCAAGCATTCTCTTGAAGTTGATCTCGTGGTTGATTTCACCATGGACGGGAATGACGAGGTCTTTGAGGATTCAGAGGAAGAGATCGGCGAATTTGACGAGCACTCCGATTCAGCTACTTCAGATTATTCTACGGATTCCGAATAATGAATTTTATATAATATATTGTATTTTATCTATCTTGTTTTAATATTTTTATGAAATAAAAACGTAGCTTTCTTCCCGTCGATTAAACATAAATATAGTAAAGTGTAACGCAATATTTACGGTTTTAGCCGGGGGATTTACGGTTTTAGCAGGGGGATTTACGGTTAATGGGGGATCCGTCGGAAAACCGTCGGAAATTTCCGAGGGATTTCTGACGGATCACGGTTTTATCTGAGGAAATCTTATTCCCCCGGCTAAAACCGTAATCCGTCGGAAATTTCCGACGGATTTCCGACGGATTACGGTTTTAGCCGGGGGAAAAAGATTTCGTCGGATAAAACCATGATTCGTCGGAAATCCCTCAGAAATTTCCGACGGATTTCCGACAGATCCCCCATTAACCGTAAATCTCCCTGCTTAAACCGTAACTCCCCCGGCTAAAACCGTAAATCTCCCCGGCTAAAACCGTAAATCCCCTGGGCTAAAACCGTAAACTTCCTCTTCTAAAACCGTAAATCCCCTCGGCTACAACCTTAAATCCCCTCGGCTAAACGTAAATCCCCCCGGCTAAAACCGTAAATTTCTCGACTAAAACCGTAAATCCACCCGGCTAAAATAGTTAATCCCGAGCAATTTTTAGCTGAGGCACTGAAAACCGTAAATCAGGCGTATACCATCTCGGCCAAAACCGAAAGTGCCTCAGCTAAACCCGAAAAGACTAGCATCCGTCGGAAATCCTTCGGAAGTTTCCGACGGATGCTAGTATTTTCGGGTTTAGCCGAGGCATTTTCTGTTTTATACTTAGCATTTTTCAAAATATCATAAGCCGTCGGAAATCCGTTAGAAATTTCCAACGGATGCTAGTATTTTCGGGTTTAGCCGAGGCATTTTCTGTTTTATACTTAGCATTTTTCAAAATATCATAAGTCGTCGGAAATTTCCGACGGATGCTAGTATTTTCGGGTTTAGCCGAGGCATTTTCTGTTTTATACTTAGCATTTTTCAAAATATCATAAGCCGTCGGAAATCTGTCGGAAATTTCCGACGGATTTCCGACGGATTTAGGGTTTATGGTTTAAATTTACAAGATTTTGAACACACTTGGTCTTCATATGTGTAGAAGTAACAAATCTAAACTACTTTCTGTAAAAAAATGCTAATAATCAAACATTTTATACTTTTTAATTGAAACCGAAGCAATCCCGTACATGTCCTTAGATGTTCTATGTGTTTTTATGAATGCTTGATATCGTTCATCGATCGATTTTTACAAAAGCGTATATAACTTGTTCTGATTGGTTTTCAAAAGTGTTTCTTATAAGTAAATACCACAAATGGTTATTAAACATCAAAATTTATCTAATTTTTCATTTTAAACCCTAAACCCCAAATCCGTCGGAAATCAGTCGGAAATTTCCTACGGATTTTTGACGGCCCTTATAAATTTTCCCCGGGAAATTGAACCGCGTAACAAAAATCGTTGAAAATTGCAGCGGTTAATTTATTTAAATTTCTGACGGGAAACCGACGTGTCGGTCCGTCGGAAATGACGTAACTTAATTTCCAAAACCGATTCATCTCTCCTTCTCTATTCAATCTTCTTCACTCTTCTTCTTCTCTCTTCATTCTTCTTCACTCTTCTTCTACTCTATTCTTCTTCTCTCTTCTTCTTCTCCCCTCTTCTTCTCCCCTCTTCTTCTCCCCTCGCCGAGCCTCCTTGCCCCTCTCCGGAGCTCAGCCTCGCCGCCGGAGCTCTTCCTCGCCCCCTCTCCGCCGGAGCTCAACCTCGCCACCGGTTTTTACATGTAAGACCTTTTTTTTTGGATTTAGATTTGTTGATTTGGTGTTTGGGGAAGAGATTTGGTCTTGGTGGTTTTAGATATAGATCTAGATTAATATGTAAAATTTGGTGTTTGTGGTTTGATTTGGTGTTTATGGTTTTAGATTTATGTTGGATATAGATCTAGATTGATATATTTCTTGAAATTTTTGCATGTGGATTTAGATTAGGTTTTTAGCTTAGGTTATATATCTATAAATTTTAAAAAACGTTTTTGAAAATTATATATAAGAAAAACATTTATGAAAATATATATATAAGAAATTTTTTTATGAAAAACGTTTTATAAAATTTAGATATATGAAAAAACCATATATATATATATGTATTTTAAAAAACGTTTTTTTATATATAGATATATATTAAAAACATATTTTGAAAAATTTATATATATATATATATATGTATATAAAACGTTTTTATATATAGTTATATATTAAAAACATTTTTTTAATTTTTTTTGGTTCCCTAGCATAAACGGTGATGCATCCAGTCCACCCCCGGTAAATACATGTTGCCCTTGCGCTTGCTGTTGCTGGGGATGACCCTGATTAGCCATCAAATCTAAACTCATCTTCCCCGGATCCGCTTGGTGATACCCCTTTCCCGACGCCACTTGCCCCATTAAAGCAAGCTGGCATGTCGTCGTTCGATTAAGAATCCTCTTCTTCGGCTCCTTAAGCGCCACTCTTGCTCCTTTTCTTGTCTGAACCCTTTAGCCTTGCCCCTTGTAATTCAGGAGATTGCATCCGCGATCATTATTATTCCTAAACGAATCATCGCTGGAAGAATCGGAGCTCTCGTCTTCGTTAGGTTGATGAATCACCATACTCCCAACTCGCGTCATCCTCGAAGACAAAGATGGAGGAGGTTGCATCTACGGCGGGGGCGATCATGGCCTCTTCATGGACTGGTTGTCACCATATCATATCGATTACCAATACCTCTTCTTCGACGACACTACTCGAGAAATCGATGAACCTTCAATATTATCTTGTATCTTTTTATAATTTTTTTTTTCTTTTATAATGACCTTAGTAATGTCTTCTATTTTTTTTTCTGAATATTTATTTGTTCTTCACAATTTGAAACTTTATCAATAACCATTTTGAGTTTGTGTTCTCACATACCTTTCACTATTCCATTTCTCTTTTCTACGCTTTTAAATTCTTGTATTTATCTTTGTTTCCGCCTTTTATGTTTTATATTTGTTATCTTCTTTTCTTCATTCTTGATAACTTGTTATCTCTTCAATTCTTTTATTGGGGCCATTCCAACGGTGCGATCAAAAGTTATCCCAGGTTTCGTGAAGACTGTCCAGTCTGGCGAGCAGCGACACTGTTTGGTGTCGACCGACACCGCTTGGTGTCGACCGACACCGACTGCAGAAAAGCAGATACACGATTTTTAAGGCATGCAGAGTTTCTCCCTAAGCCCAGAAGACTTTATTAATTACAGAAAAGACCCATAACGTGTTTTAGCTTATAAATTAGGTTTTCAGCCACCTGTTTAGGTTATGCTTTATTTTACTTTGGTTTTTGGAGAGACAACTCTGAACTCCTGTTTTCTTTGATGATCTATTCAATAATGTTGTTTTCAATCTCCATGTCTGAGTAGATCCACTTTAGGTTCAGGGTTCTCATAAGGGTTATCTTTGAAAGCTAGGTTGATTAGTTATTAGGATTCACTAATCTGAATTAGTTCTTCACCTTATGTTGTGTTCAAAGTTAATTCTAGGTTGACGAATCTGGAACATAGATCTTAGGATAATTGATTAGACACGACAATGCGATTAATTACCTGATAGAACCTTAGGTGAGCAAATTGATTATTCGCAAAGAGATTTGGTTTAATTGATTTGTGAACATATCAAACCTGAACTTTAAAGCTGATTTATTCTTAGGAATTTGCAAAGAGATTTGGGATTCTGAGGTTTAGATTTAGATAATTCTCGCAACGACAGTAGGTTAATTGTAGCTTAGTGATTTGAGTTCAATAACCGCGCTAAATCTGAATCCTGATAGTTAGTTTATCTATATTCATTGATTCCCTGAGAAATACCCTGAACCTATATTTCTCCCATCGAATTTTCAACTCGTTTACTGTTTATTGTTTTCTGTTTCAACTAAATTGTTTAGCTTGATTCTCATCTATGTAATCTACTGTGTGTTTCTGTGAGTCATTGTGTTCGATCCCTACTTTACTGCAACTACTACTTAGTACTTTTAGGGTATTAATTTGAGCATATCAGGAAGCCACAAAAACAATGGTAAAACAGAAAATTGATAACAACGAGATAGAAGCAAAATTGATAACAACGAGATAGAAGGATTTGAATCATTTGTTCAAAGCTTAAGACAAATCCATTCCAACCGCCAAGGCTTCAACATCCAACTATGAATGCACGAAACTTGGAATTGCTGAATTTTGAAGGGAGGCAGATTTTGAAGGGAGGCAGATAAAAACGGTGTCATTACCCACGCCATGGTCCTTTTTGAAACCCAAGACCATGGCGTGGTCAACTGTTGCTAATTTAAAAAAAAAAACAAATTATATGGTTGAAAACTTATATATTAAGAATATGCAATTGTGGTCTTGGGACAGAGAGATATCACGAATTATTGAATAAATATGACTTTAATGGCGCAGCTCAAATGCACACACAATATATGTAATTTCGAGTCACTCTTTTGGTCCCTGAACAATATGTATACTCTTCCTCCTAATGATTTCCTCCTTGAACATGTTGAAGCTATTTTCCATACTCTTCCTCCTAATGATTTCCTCTGGGGTTGATTGATCCTTCAAGTCGTTTGCTCGCGTTCCACTCGGTGAAGTAACTTTGGGAGTTACTGTCCTAAATCCATAAGAGAACCGCTGTCGCCAATAAACAAGATCTAAGCTTGTCGTACGCTCAGTACAATTCTCTTTTGAATTGGTAGTATCCAAAAGTCCTCCGGGTTTCCAATGTCGGCTTTGTAATGCATCCAACCGACCGTTCATCATAGTCTCCATAATCGGCCCGGTTTGGTCTTGTCCGAGCTTTGAGCTCACCTCTGGTGTGCTAGCTGGTTCGATGTCCTCATCACACCCTCCCCCTTGGAAAGGTTTCGTCCTCGAAACTTCTAGACCTGCACCAAAATAGAGCAAGTTAGTATCTTCGTAAAGAAGTGAGTCTAGAAATTTACCACGGGTAACGATTAGTGTGGGGATCAGATATAATCGATGTTGAACATCAGGTGGTTCTTCTTTGATCAGCAAAGAAGAGATGACTCCTCTCCATGGTGTGTTTCTGACTTCCTTGGGCAGTAAGGTAGTCGTTTGAGTGAAATCTCCTTTTTCACTTTCGATGTCGCCATTGTTCCTTTGCGGTTTTGGTCGTTGTTGCTTCTCCTTGGTACCTGAAATATTCTCTAAATTTTTGGCAAGAAACAAGTGTGTTATGGCGGTCATGGAATTATCATAAGCAACAGAGCAAAATTCAGTTTGAGTCAATTCATCTAGTTTTTCTTCTACGTGTGACTCAAGATACAAAATCTGGTTTATATAACAAAATTTATGAACAATTATTATGTTGTACCTACTATATTAAATCGGATACCAAATATGGAAGAGCTGGTCATTCTTACCATTTAAGGCATGTTGGAACTTGTTTTTGACAATTGGCTCCAACCAATTTTTTTGGTGGCTTTTTTGATGAAATCATTCGTCAGAATGATCGGATAATAAAAGCGATGGATTTCCGCCGTGAGTACTATAAGGTGGTGTACACACATGTCTATAGGTTTCTTCATCTATTATTGATCACTAGATTAAACCCCGCGTATACACGCAAATTTCTTTATTAAGATAATTTTTTATGATTTCATAAATTAGTAAGTAGATCAATAAACAATTTTAGCATCATATTCTACAGAATTTAAGACTTTGGAAAAATGTATTAAAATATATATGCGGGTTTCTTTTATTAAATTATATTTTGGCTATGACAAATTAGTTAATAGTAAGATTTAATCATTTCCGTTGCTTTCAACAATTATTAGTACTAGGTGAGTCCCCGCGCTAACGCGAGGAGGGTATTTTTATTTAGAAGTTTTTAGTGTTTTAAAAAAAAATCTTTCGTAACAAATGCAAATCTAGAGAGACATCATGCCAGCTGATATTCCGATTACTACCACAAAGTCGTAACCCAATATATCTATCCATTAAGACAAATACCTACATTCCTACTATGAATCATGCAACATATGCTTATCCAAATACATTTAAACCACAATATGAGCACATGATTTGCTATAAAACACAAGAGGTTACAACGAGAGCGTACCATTAATAGTTTGAGTAGCCATGAAACGAGCCGCCAACATCTGAATCTTTACCATTCCGTCATTTTTCGGTATCCAAATCAGGATAAGCATTAGGCAGACTCTGACCTCTAAAGTAAGATCTCACAACTGATAGACCAACACCAACGCCTGGCTCACCAATACCAATCATTTGGCTCGACTGAAACAAATCATGGCTCAACCCACCATGGGTTAGAGCACTTGCCAACATCGGATACATGTAACCTCCTCCAGCTGCTGCTGCTAAAGAAGGATTCCCCAACATTCCGGTGACATAAAACATATGGTTTTGGTTCCCTAGCATAAACGGTGATGCATCCAGTCCACCCCCGGTAAATACATGTTGCCCTTGCGCTTGTTGTTGCTGGGGATGACCCAGATTAGCCATCGAATCTAAACTCATCTTCCCCGGAACCGCTTGGTGATACCCCTTTCCCGACACCACTTGCCCCATTAAAGCAAGCTGGCGTGTCGTCGTTCGATTAAGAATCCTCTTCTTCGGCTCCTTAAGCGCATCTCTTGCTCCTTTTCTTGTCTGAACCCTTTAGCCTTGCCCCTTGTAATTCAGGAGATTGCATCCGCGATCATTACTATTCCTAAACGAATCATCACTGGAAGAATCGAAGCTCTCGTCTTTGTTAGGTTGATGAATCACCATACTCCCAACTCGCGTCATCCTCGAAGACAAAGATGGAGGAGATTGCATCTACGGCAGGGGAGATCATGGCCTCTTCATGGACTGGTTGTCACCATATCATATCGATTACCAATACCTCTTCTTCGGCGACAGTACTCGAGAAATCGATGAACCTTCAATATTATCTTGTATCTTTTTATAATTTTTTTTTCTTTTATAATGACCTTAGTAATCTCTTCTATTTTTTTTTCTGAATATTTATTTATTCTTCACAATTTTAGACTTTATCAATAACCATTTTGAGTTTGTGTTCTCACATACATTTCACTATTCCATTTCTCTTTTCTACGCTTTTAAATTCTTGTATTTATCTTTGTTTCCACCTTTTACGTTTTATATTTGTTATCTTCTTTTCTTCATTCTTGATAACTTATTATCTCTTCAATTCTTTTATTGAGGCCATTCCAACGGTGCGATCAAAAGTTATCCCAGGTTTCGTGAAGACTGTCCAGTCTGGCGAGCAGCGACACTGTTTGGTGTCGACCGACCCCGCTTGGTGTCGACCGACACCGACTGCAGGAAAGCAGATACACGGTTTTTAAGGCCTGCAGAGTTTCTCCCTAAGCCCATAAAACTTTATTAATTACATAAAAGGCCCAGAACGTGTTTTAGCTTATAAATTAGGTTTTCAGCCACCTGTTTAGGTTATGCTTTATTTTACTTTGGTTTTTTTAGAGACAACTCTGAACTCCTGTTTTCTTTGATGATCTATTCAATCATGTTGTTTTCAATCTCCATTTCTGAGTATATCCACTTTAGGTTCAGGGTTCTCATAAGGGTTATCTTTGAATGCTATGTTGATTAGTTATTAGGATTCACTAATCTGAATTAGTTCTTCACTTTAGGTTGTGTTCAAAGTTAATTCTAGGTTGACGAATATGGAACATAGATCTTAGGATAATTGATTAGGCACGACATTGCGATTAATTACCTGATAGAACCTTAGGTGAGAAAATTGATTATTCGCAAAGAGATTTGGTTTAATTTATTTGTGAACATATCAAACCTGAACTTTAAAGCTGATTTATTCTTAGGAATTTGCAAAGAGATTTGAGATTCTGAGGTTTAGATTTAGATAATTCTCGCAATGACAATTGGTTAATTATAGCTTAGTGATTTGAGTTCAAGAACCGCGCTAAATCTGAATCATGATAGTTAGTTTATCTACATTCATTGATTCCCTGAGAAATACCCTGAACCTATATTTCTCCCATCGAATTTACAACTCGTTTACTGTTTATTGTTTTCTGTTTCAACTAAATTGCTTAGCTTGATTCTCATCTATATAATCTACTTTGTGTTTCTGTGAGTCATTGTGTTCGACCCCTACTTTACTACAACTACTGCTTATTAGTTTTTGGGTATTAATTTGAGCATATCAAATTTGGCGCCGTTGCCGGGGACTCAATTCGCCATTAGATTTTAGTCTGAGAATTTCGACTAAGCTCGTCGGTATCGATCGATACTACCTAGTATCGGTCGATACTCGTCGTCTTCTTTTTGTTGATATCGATCGACACCACCCAGTGTCGGTCGATACTCAACATGTTTTTTTTTTGTTACTTACGTGCTTTGCCTAGTGTGTTTCAGGTGTGAATATGTGAATTTGGAACGTACAAACAGGAAAGCAAAGAAGCCAGTAGAGATGAACAACACGATGATTATGATTCAGGATGCTACTGGAGCTTTGAGAGATCAAGAAGGTCAGTTGTGCAACGAGAGAGGACAACGTCTGGATGGAGAGTGGAACATCATTCCACCTGCTCCTGTTGTCGCTGGGAATATCGCTGGAAACGCGAATGCAGGGAATGCTGTGGCTGCTCGCGGTAGGACGATTGGTGAGTACAACAGGCCTGATCAGTTTTATGCCAATCGATCAGCGATTCGTCCTCCACCTTTACAGAGGGATGACTTTGAGCTAAAACCTGCATACTTCACTCTTGTGGGTCAGCATCTTTTTCATGGTTTTCCTCATGAACACCCTATGTATCACATTGAGAGGTTTGAGGATCTGGTTACAAGCATCAAAAGCAATGGAGTGTCCTATGACTACCTTTTCTGCAAGCTTTTCCCATACTCTCTTGGTGGAGATGCGACCTACTGGCTGAAGCAGTTACCTCCTGGATCACTGACTACTTGGGAAGAAACTAAGATTGCCTTCCTGAACAACTTCTATGATGATGCACGATCCGAGGATCTCAGGAACAAGATTTCTCAGTTCTCTCAAGGACCGACTGAAGCACTCAAGGCTGCTTGGATTCGTTTCAAGTCATATCAGAGAGATTGCCCGCACCATGGTTTCACTCAGGTTCAGCTCTTGGGTACTTTCTACAGAGGAATCGATTGGATGTATCAGATTGCTCTAGATGCTGCGAGCAATGGAAATTTCTACACGAGGTATCCTGACGATTCCTATGTGCTTATTGAGAACTTGGTTTCTAGCAATAGTACCAAGAATGCAGACATGGAACGCAAGAAGCAAGCTGGTAACTTGGATTGCAGTCAGATTGCTGAGGTGAATGCTAAGTTAGATTTGTTGATGGGCAAGCAGCAGAAGTCTGTTCATTTTGCCCAAAAGGATGGAGTGGAACATGTTAACTACGTTGGTGGAGATGGATTTCAAGATCAAAGGTATCAACGCCCACCCACACCACCCAGAACTTCTGAGAACAAGCTTGAGTCTATGCTTGAACATATTCTTCAAGGACAGCAGAAGATGACAGTAGACCTCAATGGGAAGATGGACGCTATGTACACATATCTGAATGGAAAAATTGAGTCTCTCAGTATTCATCAGAAGATGCTGGAAACTCAAATAGCAGAGATTATCGTCAGTATGACCGAGGATAACGATGATATTACACCACTCATGTGTCGACCAATACTCCCTTGTATCGATCAACACACGTCCAAAGTTCTGCCAGCGACGATTCCAGAGCGAAAGCATCGATCGACACCACCGAGTATCGATCAACACCAGTCCAAATCCTTTCTCGAGACGTTTCAGAACCCCGAGTATCGATCGATACCCTACCTGGTGTCGGTCGATACCACTCGCAGACCAAGCCAGAAATTGTGAAGACACCTGATTTGATTGAAGAAAGGGTTTACAAGCCTAAGATGCCATTTCATGATCTACCTAGACATCTCAAAGACCCCATTTCTCCAAAGCAGCTGCTTGGCTTTGAGAAGATGATACGAAAGATTCCCCACATGCTGACTTTTGAAGAAGCTCTAGAGTGCCGCCCTCTTATAAGTCACTTCCGAAATTGCAGAGAAACTGAGGAAGAAATCAAGACACTCTTTATCAAGGCAATATTCAAGTCACTACCACTGAGGCAGTTGACCAAGAGGGATGACCCAGGAATATTCTCCGTTCCATGCTCTATCTCTGGAGTAGAATTCAAAGAGTCTCTGGTTGACTCGGGGGCTAGCGTCAATGTCATGTCAAAGGCAATTGTGGAGAGATTGGGAGCTGATATTCGATCTCCCACGTCATCTATCACATTCGCAAACAGCTCCACCGCACTCCCATATGGTACAATCCCTAATTTGCAGGTTAACGTAGGAGATTGCTTGGTTCCTACTGATTTTCAGGTTGTGGAGATGAGCGCACAATCTCGTACGCAGTTGATTCTTGGAAGACCGTTCATGGCTACGGTTGGTGCCATTATGGACACACCCAGCAAGCACATCTCGTTCTCATACATTGACAAGGAGGTGTACTACAAAGCAATCCCTAGAGGAACTCCCACACACATCTCTTGCATCACCGTTGTTCTAGGAGAAACATTGGTAGTTGATCTTTAGGATGAACCTCCTGACGGACCTAATACCATCGACGTTCAAGATAGTCCTTCTGGCATTACCAAGAACGACATCAAAACATCTAAGGCAAAGGAGTTTGTGAAGAGCAAAGGAGTCAAAAGTGTTCCCCATGTGACTTTAATCCCTCATAAGTGTGATGGGGATTCGATTGAATACAAGGTCAAGTGCAAATGACCCTCGAAATTATTCTCTAAGGCTAGAGTTCTTCTTACTTCGGAACTGAAAGAGAAAGGAAAAGAGTTTGTGGAAGGCATGATAAGCAGAACTCTGAAGCTGGCGATGTCAAATTGTGGAGCTTGTTTTCGAGTCAGCTCTCACTCTTCTCCTGACTGATCGTCCGTAAAGTCAAGCTACTGACTTTAAACAAGCGTCTGGTGGGAGGCAACCCGCTGGTGAGTTTATCTTTGAGTCTTTTTCTTTTTATTTTTCGTTTTTTGTGTCTGTGTCAGGATAAACAAGGTTGAAACTCAAAATTGCCTGAGTATCGATCGATACCACATTGGTAACGATCGACACCAATCACGAATGAGACGGTTCATCATGTCGACTTAAGCCTGGTATCAATCGATACCAAGTTGTGTGATGGTCGACACCAGATGTTCCAGCACGGTAACTTCTTGTTTTTCACAATTTTATTCTGTTCTTTTGTTTTCTTTTACCAACCTTAGGCTAGATAACACTGGGGACAGTGTTGTTCAAGTCTGGGGGAGGTGTCTGCTGACATTGTGTTTGTTTTTCTTAGAGTCAGTTGTTTTATCGAGTCAAAAACGTTTGATTGAGTCAAAACTTGTTGGAGATGATGATCCTGTGCTTGAATTGTTGTTTTGATTTCGTTTTTGAGTGACCAGTGTTGCAGGATCAGCTCTAGATCGACTAATGAAAAATCCAAAGGCTGACCAGTCAACCAGAAGACACTCATGTCTCCAGCAGAGTTCTTCTGAAGCCTGAGCCAAGTTGAGAGCACTTCATCGATATGGTTAATGTTTACAGAGCTTGATTCATCATTCATATCTGACAAAGGAACCCATATGTTTAAAGTAATGGTATCTCTCTCCCCTGTTATAAGTTGATAAATAAGAGCATAAAAGATGAAATGATTTTCTTCTGAGTAGAGGGCTAGGGAAATTTCCAGCGATCCTATTATTCTACTTAAGAGGGAATGATCACACAGAGGTTGAAAGCGAGGTTAGGAAAATTTCCCGTGATACCACTATTCGCCTAAACCTTTGATACATAGAGAGAGAAGAACCGGGGATTCGGTGGCAAACACCATTGATATGCTCACATTAATACCCTATTAGATACTAAAGCAGTTGTCGTAGTATAGCTAGGGGTCGAACACAAGGACTCACAGAAACACGCAATAGATTATATATGTGAGAATCACGCTAAGCAATCAATGGTATTGAAAACAGAATGCTAACTAAACGGTTGTGAAATCAATTGGATAAAGGCTAGGTTCAGGGGATTTCTCAGGGAATCACTGAATGCAGATGAACTAATTAACATGATTCGGATTTAGCGCGGTTCTTGAACTCAAATCACTATGGTATTATTAACCAACTCTCGTTGCGAGAATTATCTAAGTCTAAATCCTAGGAATTCCAAATCTCTTTGCGAATCCTAAAATCTAAACCAGCTTTTATTTTCAAGTTTGATTTGTTCACAAAACATCTAAACCAAATCTCTTTGCGAATAGTGTTTTGCTCACCCTAGGTTCTGTCAGGTAATTAATCGCACACTCGCGCCTAACCAATTATCCTAAGATCTAAGTTCTAGGTGATCAATCTAAAATTAGCTTTGCAAACAACCTATGGTGAAGAACTAATTCAGATATGAATCCTAATAATAAATCAACGTACCATTCAGAGAAAACCCTATTGAGAACCCTGAACCTAACAAGGGATCTACTCAAACAAGGAGAATGAAACAATCAACATAACTGAATAAATCATCAAATAGAATAAATAAGAGTAGAGTAAAACAGGGGTTCGAAATCTTCTCTTGGACGAACAAAGTTTCAGAGTTGTCTCCCCTCAAAAGCTCTCTCTCAAAACCAAAGTAAAATAAGCATAGCCGTGAAAGTGGCTGTAAAACCTAATTAAGTAGTCTAAACATGAATTGGGGTCTTTTTGTAAATATCAAAGTCTTCTGGGCAAATTCTGCAATTCTCCAAAACTTCATTAAGTCGCGACTTGTAATCTACTCCGATGGGTGTCGATCGATACCAGTGGGTATCGATCGATACTTGACGCTTTGATCGGGCACTTAGTCACCAGACTTCAGTTTCGCTCCATAATGCTCCATAAAACTCCAATATCTCCAATAATACTCCAAATGTGCTAAAACCTGTAAAAGACTCTAAAAGACTCTATAACAGAATAAATACTCGATAAAACGGACTTATATCATGGCTTAAACGAGGTAAAAACCATGATATATCAACTCCCCCAGACATAGCCTTTGCTTGCCCTCAAGCAAATACAAGACTAAACAGAGAAAGAGGTTTGAAAACGTAGAGACTCACCTGTTCTTGAAACGTTACAATGACATTTTTCCCAAGCACCCAAATGTCACCTAACCAGCTTTTTATCTAACCACCATGTACTTCTCCGTAGACATTCGCAGTTCCCCAGACTACACACATTATTTCGCAGCATTGTTCAATCAAGCCATCCTCGCCAGTTTCATCGCTGTGAATCAATATCAAGAGCCTTCTAGATTATTTCCCATACAATATCAAGACGAGAAACCACCCCTTTTTCACATTTTTTGGTTATATTTCTCTCCCCCAGACTTATTTCTTATTTTGTTATCTTCTTATTTTTAGCTCAATGTATCAAAGGATGTAGGCGAATAATGACATCATAGGAAAATCCTAGCCTCGCTTCCAAACCCTTGTGTGATCATTCCCTCTTGAGTAGAATAATGGGATCGCTGGAAATTTCCCTAACCCTCTACTCAGAAGAAAATCATTTCATCTTTTAATGCACTTATTAATTAACTTGTAACAGGGAGAGAAATACCATTATTTAAAACACATGAGTTCCTTTGTCAGATACGAATGAGGAATCAAGCTCTATAGATACTAACCACATTGATGAAGTGCAAAAAAATTGGCTTAGGCGTTAAGGAACTTTGCTGGAAACATGAGTGTCTTATGGTTAACCGGTCAGCCTTTGGATTTTTCATTAGTCGATCTAGAGCTGATTGTGTAACAATGGTCACTTAGAAGCAAGGTCAAATTAACAGATTCAAGAAAAAATCACAGTCTCAGACTAAATTTTGACTCAATAAAACAACGAATGACTCAAAATTGGACTGACTCTAAGAAAAACAAAAACAAATGTCAGTGACTACCTCCCCCAGACTTAAACAACATTGTCCCCAGTGTTATCTAGTCTAGAGTTGGTGAAAGGAAACAAACGAACTGAATGGATATAGGAGGAACAAGAAGTTACCGTGCTGGAACATTGAGTATCGATCGACACACAGCTTGGTATCGAGCGATACCAAACTTAAATCGATACATGTTCTCTGTAATTGCAGAGGGTGTCGATCGATACTAGAGGGTATCGATCGACACTAACCGTATGTCGACACACAGATTGAAAATCAATGGTGTCGAGTTGCTTAACCAGAGAAAGCATTCCATTTTGTCAGATGTCAGCGCTGTTAGGAACACTCAAAAACAGGTTAAAAGCAGCATGGTAGATCAAAGATGAATCCAAAGAAGTTCAAATGCAAAAACAAACACTGACAGAAGTTCAACAGAAAAGAAAAAAAAAAAAAAAAAAAAAGAAAAAAAAAAGGAAAAATACAAACGTGAAGATAGAGAGGACTAATCCTCCGTCTCCTCAGAATCACCCTCATCGTCAGCAGCTGCAGTGGTATGTGAAGGTCCAGGCTGGGACGATGGATCAACGTCAATCGTGCAGCGGCAGCGAACAGCAGCCCAGATGCTCCTCAAGCTGGCGATCATAAATCTCTGGAAGGCACCTGGCTCCATCGGAATGTCTGCGTCCTCAGGCCAATGTGGCTTGGGAATAGGCAGACGAGGTACAGCCTGTGTACGTTCTCTCTGACGTGAAGTAGATGGGATATCAGCAGGTGGACGAACCTGTCGTCTCGTCGCAGAGATCGAAGTCAGCGACTCCGCTGGCGGCTCAAAACGAAGCTGAGTGGGATCCTCAGATATGTCCGTTAAATCTCTGTCAGGTAGCTGCACTAGGAAACTCCCATCTGATCTACTAAGAATCCACTTCCTTCCGGGCATCAGCCACCTGAGGTTCTTCAGATGAGCCTCATCCATGTATCAACGCGTGGTCACGATCCTGTAGCTCGTAGTGCTGATGCCGAGGTGCTGGAAGATAGGTGTCAGAAGACTACCAACTGATTCCTTCTCCGTGCTCGTCCCTGTGAATGGTTTGGTCTTTAGAGAGACCAAGTGATGTGCAAAAACATCACCAAGGGTAACATCCTCAAGCTCGGGCTAATCAAAATCTTGCGCAGGGATGATGTCCCTGACAGCCAGAAACAACAGCAGAAGCTCAGACACTCGCATCTTGTTAGGCTCCATCTTGCACATGAGAGTGGTGCTCAGGATCCTAAAAAAATAACGCAGGACCGGATGTCGAATGTCCATCTGAGTAGACGTTTTAGACTCTTAGACGCCGTTCAAAAACCATGCCTAAAATCCGCGCATGTCGGGATGAGCAGCTGGAAGAACAACCCTCCTGCGATCTCGTCGAAACCCATAGATATCACAAATATCAGGGAGTGAAATTATGTGCCTCACTCCGCTAGACATGAAGGACAAGCTACCTCACGAGGCGTCTCGCAGCAGCTCATCGGAATAGCTAACGCGAGCTGTCGCCATGAACTGACGAACCAAGTCGGGGAAAAGATCATACTGACGTGTGGCCATGTGACCAAAACCAATCCGCTCCAGCAAAAGAGCCAAATCTGAGTCAAGACCCAGCTGATGCAGAGAAACTCCATCCACAAACCTGGTGGGCTCAATGGTCACACCCAACCACACGTTGTAGAACAGCGTGTCGAAATCGTCCCACTCCTCAGAAATGGGCCTTAAAGCGGTGTCATCACTTAAGGCGTGCACCTTCTCCTGGCCATCCCAAAACCGGTCAGGGATGATCTTGGTACCCTCTCGTCTAGGCCAAGGGCCGGTGCTTGGGCCCGTATCGGTATGAGTAAAACCAGCAGCCTGAGGAGTGGGGTTCATAGGCGGAGGTGGTGGTCCAGATGGTAAGGTAGGAGAGGCTCTGCGTTACGCGTCACCTGGAAGCTCATCTTCCTCTGTTTCTCCGTCAAATATAACCCCGTAATTGTCGCTACCAAGGACAGTGCTCACGAAACCTCGACGCCAAAACGCACCATCCCGGTACTTCACTCTGTCATTAAGCTTGTATGTCACTGGTGCCCAACGAGAGGTCGACGTACAGAGAGCGCGAAGAGAATGCTCGTCCACTATCAGGCTGGAAGTGGGTTTATCAATTGGCACGACTCTGTAGCGGGCGTCTCCAAGACAAGCTTTAACCACAGCTTCAAACCACTGCGAGGAGATTCTCACTTCAACTCGCTCGTTCACATGAAATCGTCCCGCGTTATCTGAAGTCCGTGCTCTCTTTGGTGCAGACATCTGGAATCATCAACAAACACAAGACACGGCGTAAATCACACATCTCTCCCATTAACCACAAACAAAATCGCATAAAAGGTATGAGAGTATCGATCGATACCATAGGGTATCGATCGATACTCTGAAGCAATTCCAGGTTCATCAATCACTCAAAATCCCAGATCATCAACAATAAAATTCAAAGCAATTCAAAGGCAGAGGTTGTTTCGAAACTACCCTAGAACAACTCAGCAAACGACATGCATCGATAAAAACAAGTTGTAAAGAGTGGAATTTCACAAACCCATGACCTTAAAAATTGAAATGAAAAACTGGAATTTCAAGATCATACCTGTGTTGGATTGAGAAACAAGTGCTAGATATGGATAGAGAATGAAATTCTAACGAATCCAGACACTTAAATTGCTTAATATGGTGAAGATTTGAAAAAGTTGTGATTTGAGAGAGGGGGAGATTTGAGCTACTTGCGTTTCCAACATCTTCTGATGAGTGTCGAGCGCATCGATCCTACTACTCAGATCCTTGTACACATTATCTATTTTTCCATTGAGACTCACAGTAAGTTGTTGCTGTCCTTGAACCAGTTGTTCAAACATAGCCTCGATTTTGCTATCCGGAAGCTTAGCAGGTACAAGCTGATAATATGAGTTCCCATAGTTCCTGACATACCCACTGTTCTGAGAAGATTTCTGGCCAAACTGAGTCGATCCTCCTTGCTGCGATTTGTTGTTGAAGTTCCGGTTGTTGTTGAACTGATTTCTCTGACACTGAAAGCCAGAACCACCAATGTAGTTAACATCCTCTACTTCATATTCGTTGAAAATCTCGACATCGTCGGCAAAGTGAACAGCTTTTTGTGTCTTGCCCATCAGGAGACTGTGCATAGAATCCAACTTAGCTTGGAAGTCAGCGATCTGCGAACCATCCACGTTACCAGCTAGCTTTTTCCGCTCAAAATCAGCATTCTTGGTGCTATTACTAGACGCCAAGTTCTCAATCAACACGTAAGCTTCGTCAGGATACTTAGTGTTGAAGTTTCCATTGCTTGCGGCATCCAAAGCCATCTGGTACCTCCAGTCGAGCCCTCTGAAAAAGAATCCCATCAACTGAACATCAGAGTATCCGTGATGTGGGCAATCCCTCTGATACGATCTAAATCTTGTCCAAGCAGCCTTGAACGCCTCGGTAGGTCCTTGAGAAAATTAGGAGATTTTGTTCCTCTAATCCTCAGATCGTGCATCATCGTAGAAATTGTTCAGAAAAGCAGTCCTAGTATCTTCCCAGTTAGTCAGCGATCTAGGAGATAGTTGCTTCAACCAGTAGGTCGCCTCTCCACCAAGAGAGTATGAGAAAAGCTTGCAAAAGAGGTAGTCGTAAGACACTCCATTGCTCTTGATGCTAGTGACCAAGTCCTCGAACTTTTCAATGTGATCCATCGGATGTTCATTGGAAAGACCATGGAAAAGATGCTGTCCCACAAGAGTGTAGTAAACAGGTTTCAGCTCAAAGTCATTCCTCTGTTAAGCGGGAGGACGGATTGCTGACCGATTGGCGTAAAACTGATCTGGCCTGTTGTACTCACCAATCGTTCTTCCACGATTAACCACGACATTCCCAGCGACAATCCCTTCGACAACAGGAGCAGGCAGAATGACATTCCCCTCTCCATCCAGACGTTGTCCTTGCTCATTGCACAAACGACCCTCTCGGTCTCTGTATGCACCAGCTGCATCTTGAACCAACTCTACTTTATTGTTGTTCATCTTTGCTGATTTATGTGTTCTCCTGTTTGTGCGTTCCACAAGTGCTAGTTGCTCGAGTGACAGGTCAATTAGCTCAGCATTCTTGTTCCTTCTGGTTTCTCGATTAGGCAAGCACCTGAAAACAAAGGCAAGAACGTTAGTAACTCGGTAATACGATAAGTATCGATCGGTACCAAGTGGTGTCAATCGATGTCAATAAAAGGGAAAAGGCGAGTATCGACCGATACTAGATGGTATCGATCGATACCGTCGAGCTTAGTCGAATTTCTCAGACTAAAATCTAATGGCGAATTGAGTCCCCGGCAACGGCGCCAAATTTGATATGCTCAAATTAATACCATATTAGATACTAAAGCAGCTGTCGTAGTATAGCTAGGGGTCGAACACAAGGACTCACATAAACACGCAATAGATTATATATGTGAGAATCACGCTAAGCAATCAATGGTATTGAAAACAGAATGCAAACTAAACGGTTGTGAAATCAATTGGATAAAGGCTAGGTTCGGGGGATTTTTCAGGGAATCACTGAATGCAGATGAACTAATTAACAGGATTCGGATTTAGCGCGGTTCTTGAACTCAAATCACTATGGTATAATTAACCAACTCTCGCTGCGAGAATTATCTAAGTCTAAATCTTAGGAATTCTAGATCTCTTTGTGAATCCTAAAATCTAAACCAGCTTTTATTTTCAAGTTTGATTTGTTCACAAAACATCTAAACTAAATCTCTTTGCGAATAGTGTTTTGCTCACCCTAGGTTCTGTCAGGTAATTAATCGCACTCTCGCGCCTAACCAATTATCCTAAGATCTAAGACCTAGGTGATCAATCTAAAATTAGCTTTGAAAACAACCTATGGTGAAGAACTAATTCAGATATGAATCCTAATAATAAATCAACCTAACATTCAGAGAAAACCCTATTGAGAACCCTGAACCTAACAAGGGATCTACTCAGACATGGAGAATGAAACAATTAACATAACTGAATAAATCATCAAATAGAATAAATAAGAGTAGAGTAAAACAGGTGTTCGAAATCTTCTCTCGGACGAACAAAGTTTCAGACTTGTCTCCCCTCAAAAGCTCTCTCTCAAAACCAAAGTAAAATAAGCATAGCCATGAAAGTGGCTGTAAAACCTAATTAAGTAGTCTAAACACGAATTGGGATATTCTTGTAAATATCAAAGTCTTCTGGGCAAGTTCTGCAATTCTCCAAAACTTCATTAAGTCATGACTTGTAATCTGCTCCGATGGGTGTCGATCGATACCAGTGGGTATCGATCGATACTTGACGCTTTGATCGGGCACTTAGTCACCAGACTTCAGTTTCGCTCCATAATGCTCCATAAAACTCCAATATCTCTAATAATACTTCAAATGTGCTAAAACCTGCAAAAGACTCTATAACAGAATAAAAACTCGATAAAACGGACTTTTATCATGGCTTAAACGAGGTAAAAACCATGATATATCAACCATCAATACTCGCGTTTCGGACTTTGATATGTATATGCAGATCTAAAAAAAATAAGAACATAATAAGAAATAAGTCTGGGGGAGAGAAAGTGATACAAAAAGTGTGAAATTGGATGGTCCCTTGTCATGATATTGTATGGTAAAGAATCTAGAAGGTTCTTGAACATTGGTTGCAGCGATGAAACTGGCGATGAGGGCTTTATTTGAAAAATGCTACGAGATAATGTGTGGAGTCTGGAAAAGCTGTGAATGTCAACGGAGAAGTACATGGTGGTTAGATCAAAAGCTAGTTAGGTGATATTTGGGTGCTTGGGAAAAGAATCTTTGCGATGGTTCCTGAACAAGTGAGTCTCCGTATTTTCAAACCTCTTTCTCTGGTTTAGTCTTCTATTTGCTTGAGTGCAAGCAAAGGCTAAGTCTGGGGGAGTTGATATATCATAGATTTTACCCCTTTTAGACCATAATATAGGTCTTATTTATGGAGTTTTTAATAGTATTTTGGAGTCTTTTACAGGTTTAGGTACGTTTGGAGCTTAATTGGAGATATTGAAGCATTTTGGCGCATTTTGGAGCATATTGAGATGCAGAGACGTCCGAAGTTTGGTATTCGTTGAAGACTTTTCTACCGTTGGATTGAGCTCAAATTTGGACACAACATAGACCAATGGATTAGCTTTCATTTGGAAGTGGTTTGAGGCCATTCCAATGGTGCGATCAAAAGTTATCTCAGGTTTCGTGAAGACTGTCCAGTCTGGCGAGCAGCGACATTGTTTGGTGTCGACCGACACCGACTGCAGGAAAGCAGATACACGATTTTTAAGGCCTGCAGAGTTTCTCACTAAGCCCAGAAGACTTTATTAATTACAGAAAAGGCCCAGAACGTGTTTTAGCTTATAAATTAGGTTTTCAGCCACTTGTTTAGGTTATGCTTTATTTTATTTTGGTTTTTGGAGAGACAACTCTGAACTCCTGTTTTCTCTGATGATCTATTCAATCATGTTGTTTTCAATCTCCATGTCTGAGTAGATCCACTTTAGGTTCAGTGTTCTCATAAGGGTTATCTTTGAATACTAGGTTGATTAGTTATTAGAATTCACTAATCTGAAGTAGTTCTTCACCTTAGGTTGTGTTCAAAGTTAATTCTAGGTTGACGAATCTGGAACATAGATTTTAGGATAATTGATTAGGCACGACAGTGCGATTAATTACCTGATAGAACCTTAGGTGAGCAAATTGATTATTCGCAAAGATATTTGGTTTAATTGATTTGTGAACATATCAAATCTGAACTTTAAAGTAGATTTATTCTTAAGAATTTGCAAAGAGATTTGGGATTCTGAGGTTTAGATTTAGATAATTCTCGCAACGACAGTAGGTTAATTATAGCTTAGTGATTTGAGTTCAAGAACCGCGCTAAATCTGAATCCTGATAGTTAGTTTATCTACATTCATTGATTCCCTGAGAAATACCCTGAACCTATATTTCTCCCTTCGAATTTACAATTCGTTTACTGTTTATTGTTTTCTGTTTCAACTAAATTGCTTAGCTTGATTCTCATCTATATAATATACTGTGTGTTTCTGTGAGTCTTTGTGTTCGACCTCTACTTTACTGTAACTATTGTTTAGTACTTTTAGGGTATTAATTTGAGCATATCAGGAAACCACAGAAACAATGGTAAAACAGAAAATTGATAACAACGAGATAGAAGCAAAGGATTTGAATCATTTGTTCAAAGCTGAAGACAAATCCATTCCAACCGCCAAGGCTTCAACATCCAACTATGAATGCACGAAACTTGGAATTGCTGAATTTTGAAGGGAGGCAGATAAAAACGGTGTCATTACCCACGCCATGGTCCTTTTTGAAACCCAAGCCCATGGCGTGGTCAACTGTTGCTAATTTAAAAAAAAAACAAGTTATATGGTTGAAAACTTATATATTAAGAATATGCAATTGTGGTCTTGGGACAGAGAGATATCACGAATTGTTGAATAAATATGACTTTAATGGCGCAGCTCAAATGCACACACAATATATGTAATTTCGAGTCACTCTTTTGGTCCCTGAACAATATGTGTTATATAACAAAATTTATGAACAATTATTATGTTGTACCTACTATATTAAATAGGATACCAAATATGGAAGAGCTGGTCATTCTTACCATTTAAGGCATGTTGGAACTTGTTTTTGACAATTGGCTCCAACCAATTTTTTTGGTGGCTTTTTTGATGAAATCATTCGTCAGAATGATCGGATAATAAAAGCGATGGATTTCCGCCGTGAGTACTATAAGGTGGTGTACACACATGTCTATAGGTTTCTTCATCTATTATTGATCACTAGATTAAACCCCGCGTATACACGCAAATTTCTTTATTAAGATAATTTTTTATGATTTCATAAATTAGTAAGTAGATCAATAAACAATTTTAGCATCATATTCTACAGAATTTAAGACTTTGGAAAAATGTATTAAAATATATATGCGGGTTTCTTTTATTAAATTATATTTTGGCTATGACAAATTAGTTAATAGTAAGATTTAATCATTTCCGTTGCTTTCAACAATTATTAGTACTAGGTGAGTCCCCGCGCTAACGCGAGGAGGGTATTTTTATTTAGAAGTTTTTAGTGTTTTTAAAAAAAAATCCTTCGTAACAAACGCAGATCTAGAGAGACATCATCACAGCTGATATTCCGATTACTACCACAGAGTCGTAACCCATTATATCTATCCATTAAGCCAAATACCTACGCTCCTACTATGAATCATGCAACATATGCTTATCCAAATTCATTTAAACCACAATTGAGCACATGATTTGCTATAAAACACAAGAGGTTACAACGGGAGCGTACCATTAATAGTTTGAGTAGCCATGAAACGAGC
Organism: Eutrema yunnanense; assembly: GCA_002933935.1. Lineage (NCBI taxonomy): Eukaryota > Viridiplantae > Streptophyta > Magnoliopsida > Brassicales > Brassicaceae > Eutrema > Eutrema yunnanense. The sequence goes on from PKML01000365.1 coordinate 1,069,091, forward strand.
CGCCAACATCCGAATCTTTACCATTCCCTCATTTTCCGGTATCCAAATCAGGATAAGCATTAGGCATACTCTAACCTCTAAAGTAAGATCTCAGAACTGATAGACCAGCACCAACGCCTGGCTCACCAATACCACCCATCTGGCTCGACTGCAACAAATCATGGCTCAACCCACCATGGGTTAGAGCATTCGCCAACATCGGATACATGTAACCTCCTCCAGCTGCTGCTGCTAAAGCTGGATTCTCCAACATTCCGGTGATATAAAACATATGGTATTGGTTCCCTAGCATAAACGGTGATGCATCCAGTCCACCCCCGGTAAATACATGTTGCCCTTGCGCTTGCTGTTGCTGGGGATGACCCTGATTAGCCATCGAATCTAAACTCATCTTCCCCAGACCCGCTTGGTGATACCCCTTTCCCGACGCCGCATGCCCCATTAAAGCAAGCTGGCATGTCGTCATTCGATTAAGAATCCTCTTCTTCGGCTCCTTAAGCGTCTCTCTTGCTCCTTTTCTTGTCTGAACCCTTTAGCCTTGCCCCTTGTAATTCTGGAGATTGCATCCGCGATCATTATTATTCCTATACGATTCATCGCTGGAAGAATCGGAGCTCTCGTCTTCGTTAGGTTGATGAATCATCATACTCCCAACTCGCGTCATCCTCGAAGACAAAGATGGAGGAGGTTGCATCTACGGCGGGGGCGATCATGGCCTCTTCATGGACTGGTTGTCACCATATCATATCGATTACCAATACCTCTTCTTCGACGACACTACTCGAGAAATCGATGAACCTTCAATATTATCTTGTATCCTTTTATAATTTTTTTTTTCTTTTATAATGACCTTAGTAATCTCTTCTATTTTTTTCTTTCTGAATATTTATTTGTTTTTCACAATTTTAAACTTTATCAATAACCATTTTGAGTTTGTGTTCTCACATACCTTTCACTATTCCATTTCTTTTTTCTACGCTTTTAAATTCTTTTATTTATCTTTGTTTCCGCCTTTTACGTTTTATATTTGTTATCTTCTTTTCTTCATTCTTGATAACTTGTTATCTCTTCAATTCTTTTGTCTTATGGTTTTTATTACAATTTTTATTTTAATTGCTTGAAACTTTCTTAACCTATAGTCATATTTTCCATAATTTATTCTTTTTCACTTAAATATTTTGTTGAAATGTTAAATATTTTGCTAAAAAAAAATAGTTTGACTATTGGCGCCGTTGCGGAAACTATTTTCCATAATTTATTATCTATTGTCTTTCGATAAATGTTGTAACTATTTCTATTACTAATTTATGTAGATATACATCATGTAATAGTAAATGTTAATGTTTGATGAAGACTGTGTCGATGTTACTGACCAAGTTACACCACCTCCACGAGATAAACCTAGACCTTCATTTAAGATCCCACAATTGCAAGACAAAGATGAGGATGCAATGCTAGAAGCTCTCGGAAAAAGATTAGATAAGTTGGTGGCAGTTGCAACAGCAACAACGAAAACACCAGTTCCGCTCAAAAGGGGTCGCAACCTTGCTCCCACCCAATTGTCACCATTCGTAGGAAGTTCGGTGGTCAGACGGATAATGGCTGATGTAACCCCATCTATTGCTATGTACGACCCTTTCGAGAAGGTGGAAAAGCCAAAACTAGATCGATTGCTCGAGTACACAGGGACGGATTTGTAAGTCATTTTAGTTTTTTATTTATTGTTTAACATTTCACAAAGTCCAATTAATTCTATGATTCTCAATACGGCTGGTTGCATGACAAAGTAAGTAAGAAACATTATGTTATGGTAGATTTGTTTGGAAAATATTTTACGTAATGGTAGACTTTTATGGATGAATAGGAAACATTATGGTAGATTTCTTCACATTGCTTTTGCCTTTTACTGTAATTAAGCAGTTCTCGATGGTAGACTTGTTTAACTCTTTAATGGTAGACTTGTTTAACTCTTTAATGGTAGACTTGTTTAACTCTTTAAGGGTAGACTTGTTATGGTCTACGTGGTAGACTTGTTAATTTTGTAGATTTGTTGTTACATTGTGGTAGAGTTATATTAACCAATATTTCTATATTGTGCAGCATATTATCGCAGGATTTAATATGTTTCGAAAAAGGTTGTTGCTCAACCCATCTCCTTATCGAGACGGAATGATTGCTTTCATCGACCCTCTGTTCACCGGTGTTTGGTGTCTAGATTACAGAATTAAATTTCTACAGTTTGAGAAGACGTGGATATTTTCTTCGGGTTATTTCGACATGGCCAATGGGGTATATAATGAGTTATCACCTTCATGGAAGAAATGGGGGCAAGATGTGGATATCTTGTACATCGCCCACAATGTCAATAATGTACATTGGGTGGCCGTTGAGGTGAACATTCCCAAGAGAAAGGTCAGAGTTTTTGATTGCATCCCCCATTTATATAAGGAGAGCGTCGTAATTAAGTCTGTTAGACCGTATGCGAGGATGATTCCACTCTTGTTGAAGCAACTTGCACCAATAGAGATGAGGAAAACAATGAAGGAGGCACAATATCAGATCTACTATATTAAAACAGCTCCTCCTAACAAACAAACAGGTGATTGTGGTGTGTATACGCTCAAGTACGTGGAGTGTTTAGCTCTAGGCCATTGTTGTGAATCCCTCAGAGATAGCAATATTGCTGCGATTCGGCTCAAATATGCAGCTGAGATTTACGACGAGGTACATGAACCCGAAGAAGTCCAGATGTCTGATCCAAATCCGCGTGGTGACGCGGATGACAAGTATGCACTAGAGACAGACTCTGCTAATTAAGGGAGCTGTTACGGTAGATTTTTGGGTTATATAGCTTTTGTATCGCGGTAGACCTATTTGGATATTTCTTGCTTAACCACGGTAGACTTGTTTATTTTTGATGCCGCATATGTGGTAGACTTAAATTTGGCAGTATAAATGTAGTTGTTGATGTAACTATACTTTCAAAGGACCATGTTTTTTTGGCATTAAGTTGGTCCTTTGAAAGTTTGGTAAGGTAGATATGTTGTCTAAACCTTAAATATTTTTGTTTATTTTGCATGAAGTTGTAATGCCAATCCGGGGTATTTGTTTGTTTACCACGAGAGATTTATTTCGTAAATTTGGTCGGTCGATTTGTTCTAAAAATGTTGTACAGACATAGTTCATAATATCAGAAGGTAATACATGTTTGATACACTGATTATTATAAGAGAAATTTTCATAACATATTTAACTCTGGCATGTAACGCGATTATGCCCGCCTTGTTGACATTTAGAACATTTGTGATCTTTTCTTGGACGTTTCTTCTTCGCCATAGCGACTTCGAATGCACCCTTAATTCGAGTTTTCTTTGGCCTACCCGGAAGGTTGCGAACAATAGGAGGAAGACAAACTTTGTTATCCACTTCTTCCGGCACTGGTAACGCAACATCTCTTGGCATTACACTCATTGCGTAAGCATTTTGCAAGTAGTTGATTTCATAGTATGGATGACAAAGAGAGATCGGTGAAATCTTCCTTGCTTCCGATGCGGCGATGGCATGGACACAAGGGATTTTATCCACATCAAACCTACGGCAAGTGCACGTTTTATTGGTCAAATTGACAACATGGACATATGACCCGCCCGATACTTCTGTATGATGGTCATCAATCTCTTGCACAACTAAAAGCTTAGCATCTTCAACTCTAACCTGATTACAAAACATTGTGACGTTATGATACAAGATATTTTGGTATCTCTAGACTCAATTCTATAAATGCAATTGTAGCATAAGAGGTTATCGAACCTTATCGGGATTTATCCTAATCAATATGGATGCAAGGAATTTATGTAAGTTAAGCTAATCAAAGGGAGTTTTGAGATTAACTATCCAAATTAAGCAAGTAAAACAACTAAGCAAGATGTAATCCAAATAATAAAGGCGGAACAAGAGATAAGGTTAATGATATAGGGTGATCCAAGTTCAATTAGTGGTGTTCGTTTACTCAAGAAGCTAATTCCTAGGTAATAGACCTCTAATCTAGATTAGTTTTCTTTCAAGCAACTAATCACTATGTAATTATCAAACCCATTAGCAAATCATCATTTGTGGATTATCAATTAGCAAGCATTAAGAATCATAACAAGATCAACCAAAGATATACCCTAAACAACTAATGTCTTAGGTTAGGAACATAAATCTCTTGTCTAGTTTGGTCTTGGCATTTCATCAAACACTTGGTGTTCATGATATGCCTTGTGATCTAGACCCACTCCTTCAAGCTAGATCTAGCATTAGGGACTCTAGACAAGAAGGAATATAAGATTATATAATCCTAAACACCACTAATAAAACCCTAAATCCCCCTAATCTACCTCATCCCAAGATCCTTAAGACTACTCACTAATCATCTTGGGTTTAACAAATCCAAGGAAAGAAGTGTTAAAACTCATGATCAATATGATTGAATGATTAGAAAGTAGAAGATAGATGGATTCAATCAAGAAAACAATACTCGAATTGCATAAATAAAAATGATCAATCTCTTACAAATCACTCTTAGAGAGGGTTTTTTGCTTAGAAAAAGACTTAGCCCTTCCAAATTAGGTTTTTGGGCTTAAATAGTGAATAGTGACGAACCGGGTCGACCCGGAACAAACCGGGTACCGACCCGGTTTAAATGGATAAAAATGCTTGGTATCGATCGATACCGAGGACACACCTCGGTATCACTGCTCAGTATTGAGCCTGGGTTTTTACACCGATGAGCCAATACCGAGCAGTGGCCTCGGTATCGGGCTTGTTCCAGTGGATACCGAGGTCACTCCTCGGTATCACATCTCTGTATTAAGGGCCATTTCCCCCTGGATCTTTCTTGGTATTAATCCCGAGCTGTGACACCGAGCAGGAGCATCGGTATCGATCGATGCTCGGTGTCACACCTGGTATCGGTCGATGCTCTTCAAGGGATACCGAGGACACTCCTCGGTATCTTTGCTCCGTATTAAGGACTTTTCCCCCGGGATCTTTGATATATCATGGTTTTTACCCTGTTTGAGCCATGATATAAGTCCTTTTATAGAGTCTTTTATAGTATTTTGGAGTCTTTTAGAGTCTTTTGCAGGTTTTAGCACATTTGGAGTATTCTTGGAGTTTATGGAGCATTCTGGAGCGAAACTGAAGTCTGTTGGCTAAAGTACCCGAATTCACGTCAAGTATCGATCGATACCCCCTGGTATCGATCGATACCCATCGAAGCAGATTTCAAAGTCGCGACTTAATGAAGTTTGAAGAATTGCAAAAAGTGCCCAGAAGTCTCTGATAATTACAAGAAGACCCCAAGTCGTGTTTTAGGTTATAAATAGGAGTTTTAAGCAATCTGTTTAGGCTATGCCTTTTTATGCTTTATTTTCTCTGGTTTTGAGACAAGTCTGATTTCCCTTCGTCCGAGATCAGATCTCAAGAACCCTTTGTTATTATTTTATTGATGATTTATTCAA
>PKML01000365.1:1089334-1126664 GCA_002933935.1 Eutrema yunnanense
CCTTGGCGGTTTTGGTGAGCATTAGCGGCATCACCTTCTCCAACAATGTTTCTAGCTCTAGGTGGGTGGTTGGGACCTCTTGGCCGGGCGGGTGGAAGAGGGTGGTTTCCATTACCACCTTGTGCGGGATGGTTTCCATTACCACCTTGTGCGGGATGGTTTCCATTACCACCTCCTCCTTGGTTGTTACCGTGTCCATCCCCATTCCCACCGTTCCGTTGGTGGGGAATGGCTTCATTGATGTTCCCAAGTGGAACGTTCTCATAGTGTTCCATGTTGGTCTCAACTTCTTGTTGTCTTACACTTCCTTCTCTTGTTCGAAACCGTCTTTGTAATCGATGTATGTCGTCTCGTGGTCCAACTAGATTGTTGTTGCCTCGAGATCGTGTATGCATGCACCTATAGGTTTAGAGAGAGCAATTGAAAGCAAACAAGATTAGTAACTTTGTAGCAAATAAAGCTTAATCTCACAAAGAGCCTAAACCTTAATGTTAAAACAAATCCCAATATGACAACGGCGCCAAATTGATACAAGATATTTTGGTATCTCTAGAGTCAATTCTCTAAATGCAATTGTAGCGTAAGAGGTTATCGAACCTTATCGGGATTTATCCTAATCACTATGGATGCAAGGAATTTATGTAAGTTAAGCTAATCAAAGGGAGTTTTGAGATTAACTATCCAAATTAAGCAAGTAAAACAACTAAACAAGATGTAATCCAAATAATAAAGGCGGAACAAGAGATAAAGTTAATGATATAGGGTGATCCAAGTTCAATTAGTGGTGTTCATTTACTCAAGAAGCTAATTCCTAGGTAATAGACCTCTGATCTAGATTAGTTCTCTTTCAAGCAACTAATCACTATGCTAAATATCAAACCCATTAGCAAATCATCATTTGTGGATTATCTATTAGCAAGCATTAAGAATCATAACAAGATCAACCAAAGATATACCCTAAACAACTAATGTCTTAGGTTAGGAACATAAATCTCTTGTCTAGTTTGGTCTTGGCATTTCATCAAACACTTGGTGTTCATGAAATGCCTTGTGATCTAGACCCACTCTTTCAAGCTAGATCTAGCATTAGGGACTCTAGACAAGAAGGAATATAAGATTATCTAATCCTAAACACCACTAATCAAACCCTAGATCCCCCTAATCTACCTCATCCCAAGATCCTTAAGACTACTCACTAATCATCTTGGGTTTAACAAATCCAAGGAAAGAAGTGTTAAAACTCATGATCAAGATGATTGAATGATTAGAAAGTAGAAGATAGATGGATTCAATCAAGAAAACAATACTCAAATTGCATAAATAAAAATGACCAATCTCTTACAAATCACTCTTACAGAGGGTTTTTTGCTTAGAAAAAGACTTAGCCCTTCCAAATTAGGTTTTTGGGCTTAAATAGTGAATAGTGACGAACCGGGTCGACCCGGAACAAACCGGGTACCGACCCGGAACAAACCGGGTACCGACCCGGTTTAAATGGATAAAAATGCTTGGTATCGATCAATACCCTCGGTATCACTGCTCGGTATTGAGCCTGGGTTTTTACACCGATGAGCCAATACGAGCAGTGGCCTCGGTATCGGGCTTGTTCCAGTGGATACCGAGGTCACTCCTCGGTATCACAGCTCCGTATTAAGGGCCATTTCCCCCTGGATCTTCCTTGGTGTTAATACCGAGCTGTGACACCGAGCAGGAGCATCGGTATCGATCGATGCTCGGTGTCACACCTGGTATCGATCGATGCTCTTCAGGGGATACCGAGGACACTCCTCGGTATCTTTGCTCCGTATTAAGGACTTTTCCCCCGGGATCTTCCTGCGGCAATACCGAGCTGTGACACCGAGCAGGAGCATCGGTATCGATCGATGCTCGGTGTCACACCTGGTATCGATCGATGATCGGTGTGGTCTCTGTCTCCTTTCCTCGGGTGACGAATTCTCCTCGTTTAACACCTGAAAAGGACTCCAAAACATGCAAGACACTCTAGGACCTAGTATGAGAACCCTAAAACTCTAAATGAGACAAAACAAGTATGATATGCAATGAGGATCCAAGTAAATGATCTTAAATCTATATGAAATGCGTTCTAAATACATGTAGAATATGCACATATCACGTTATTAAGCCTGCCAAACAAATTTAATAAATCTACTGTCACATACCACAAATCTACGACTACAATATATAATAAGTCTACCACTCATCTTAATAAATCTACCGTCAAATACCACACATCTCAAAGTTTTACCTGAAGCAACTTCTCGACGGCAGGTGTAAGAGTTGTTTGCATATTCATTGCATTGCGGCGGCGTTTAGCAAACCACCTTGTCAAAAGACTCCTTATATCATCCACAAGGCGTACGATTGGCTTACTTCTTGCACTAGAAATGACCTTGTTTATCGATTCTGCTATGTTACTAGTCGTGAAGTTGTACCTATCTCCCGGGAAATGAACACGACTCCACAAACGAATATCTGCTTTCTGCAAGTAAGCATACAGTGCAGGATTTGCAGCTTCGATCTGCGCAAAAAAACATTGAACTCTACAATCCTATATGATGTTGCAGCCTTCTTCACAAGTCCGAAAGTTTCTCCACCTCTGAATTTCAACATAATGTTCTTATGCATATGATATGTGCAAATACCACGACTAGCGAGCGGATAAACCTTCTCAATAGCATTTCCTATTGCTCTATGCCTATCAGAAATAATGGCAAGTCCTTCATCATCAGGGATAACGCGGTGTAGGTGTCTAAAGAACCATTTCCAAGACTCATCATTCTCGGTATCAACAACCGCGAAAGCAATTGGAAAAATATTAAAATTCCCGTCTTGCGTTGTGGCGAGGAGTAGTGTACCTTTGTATTTTCCATGCAAAAACGTACCATCAACGACAACAACTTTCCTCATAAAGGGGAACCCACGTATGCTCGCACCAAATGCGAGGAACATAAACTTGAACCTATCTTCCTCGTCAACTTCTAGCTTTATTAGTGTCCCCGCATTAGCTCGTCTAATCATGTATAAGTACAATGGAAGTTCTTCATACCCGGTCTCCGAAGTCCCCGTAACAAGTTCTCGCGCAAACTTTAGAGCACGATGGGCCTTCCAATATTCAACCTGTGAGAACAGTAGCAACTACATCGCAAGTCTACCGTCACCATTATTTGTACAGGCTGTCAATGACATCATAAGTCTACCGTCACATCGTAGGACAAATCTACCACCAACCACAAATCTACGAACATAAATCTACCAAACGAAGCAATACATACCTTAATTCCGTATCGTTTAGTCAGAGAGTCGGACACATGATTTGGCAAAATTTTCGGCCCAACACCTCCTACAAAGTCTTTATATAGACAGCCTAGTATCTCATGGGTTGCATGTCGGGTACGTAGTGATCGCACGGTCACTGAACATGTGTGCTCTTTAATGTAAGTCTTAATGTAAAAATGTGTATCGTCTCCAACAGTTGAAGCACGAACCCTCCATTTACATCCGCCCGCCCAACACTTAACCGTCAGCAATTTGGGAGTGGAATGATCCACATTGAAGTCAGATTTCTGAGCTACCGAAAGAATTTTCAATCGAGTCTCCAACTCCTCTTTCGTGGCATAATGTTGGCCAACTTCTAAGTCTAGTGAAGTAATCTCTAACTTCACAAAATCAGGAACATAGTTTGATTCTCTTTTCTTTGGTGGTAGATTTTGCAAGTCGTCTTCATCATCTGAACTTCCACCATATGTACGTTTCCCACTTATGCCGTACTCATCGTCATTAGAACTTGCCCCATCAAGATCTTCACAGCCATCAAATCTCGAAGATAAATCTTCTTCTTCATCCCGATCTTCTCCAACTCCTTCTTCAACACGATCTTCACTAATTTTCACAACTCCACCATCACCTGCTGGTATAGATGCTTTGACATCTTCGACAACCTTGTCTTCATCAACCATCGAGTTCTGATAATTTTCTTTAATCTCAACACATAAACGAAATGTTTCGTTTTCAAATTGTTTCAAAAAACTGCTCAACTGTCTTGAATTTCCCACAAATACAGGATGTGTATCTAGTGGTAAACTTCGTCGTACGACGCTCGACAACATATAGCTAAATTGAAGCTCATAAAACCGATGATCCAAACCAAAATCTTCATACGCTATTTGAAGAAAATCATCAAAAGAGGTTTGTCGATCTACCCCTACAATTCTACATCTTTTGGACTGATCTACGACGAACATCCACCTATTTTTCTTAAAACACCAATTACCACATACCAAAATGACTTGCTCCATGCTTGAATTGTGGCTTCGGAAGAAAAAAAAAATACAAGATCGCGATCTAGAATGAAGAACTAGAAGATCGCGATCTAGAATAAGGAAGGAGAAGATTGGAGAGTGTGAATAGAGATTCAAAGGAGATGTGGATTGTGGAATCTAAGAAAAAAGAAAAAAATCTTCTGAACTTTCTCAGCTCAACTCGACGGCAACCCTAGGTTGAAGAAGGGTCTCTGGTTTTTTCGTAGATTTAGGATTAAGTGTAGGGCAAAAACATCATTTTCATTCTGGAAAAAAATCAAATGTCTACCACCAAACAATGTCCATAAATCTACCGTAAACCAAAGTCTACCATAACACTACAAATAAGTCTACCAAATGAAGGTTATCTGAGTAAATTCCAAAACAACTACTAAATCTACTGCCATTACAAATAAACCTACCAAATAATTTTAAATCTACCATCATTAATATAAAATCTACCACCATAGTTAATGAGATGTTAGACGTTTTATATCTACCACCATCACAAACAAATATACTGTCACTAATATTATATATACCACCGTTACAAATCGCAGTAACCAAGATTTGTCACTGTTTTAAATCTACCGCTATTATATATAAATCTACCAACCCAATAAAAATCTACCGTTGACGATACAAATCTACCGTCAAATCAACAAATCTACCGTTACGAAAACATAATTCATTCTGATTAAATCTACCACCACAATAAATAAGTCTATCGTTTTGTAAAATAAATCTACCACCATTGTAGATAAATCTACCAAAAAAAGTCAAAAGTCAATGGGTTGGTCTTAAAGTCTACCAACTCATAAAGAAATCTACCATCATTGACAATATATCTACCAAAAATAAATATATCTACCGCGTCGTAAAAATAAGTCTACCAAAATTATATAAATCTACCAACTTTCAAACAAATCTACCATCCATCAAACAAATTTACCGACCAAAATTTGAGTTGACCAACATCAAACAAGTCTACCGTCAAAGAACGATAGACTTGTTCAATCAACTTTTGCCTACGTGGCAAATGAATAGTAATGACAGTTTTGTAATTACTTTTTTTTCATCAAAGGTTATAAGGACACGCAGGGTAATATGGAAAAAAATTAGGTTAGTCTAATAATAAAATAAATGTATGTCAAACTAATAATAATACTAGAAATAAAAGTTACTATAGTAATCTACCCTTTATATTATGATTTGAATTTGAATATGAAAAAAATTATATGAAATGAAATATAACTAAGATATTTTGCAACCAAAAAAAAATTGAGCAAGTAAACATGAAACTTGTAAGAATAATATTTGTCAAAAAAAAAAAATCTCATAAAAAAATTTTGTAACCCTATGAAACGAAACAATATAATTCAAATATAAAAAAACTCGAAGATAAAATTTTTATTTTAGAAAATGAAATAACTTGGAAACTAATATTGATTTAACAGTGTATATAAAATCTTATAATAAAATTAAATGATCATGCGTAAGTTTAATGTGAATTCATGAATTTAATTATTCTAGTAAGTTAAACTATTTTTCATAAATGTCTTGAGAAAGTCTATGGTAATGATACGTCAGCATGATACAATTGTAAATCACATGTCATGTCAAGGGTAATTTTTTAACAATTCTTCTCAATTAATATATAATATGATTAGATCTACCATAGTCAGTTGATCAAAAAAAAAAAATTATATATATATATATATATATGATAGTCTATATATATGGTTCCAGACTATCATAATCTAATCATACTTCATCTTGCAAAGATATAATTCAAAGATTTGTCCATTAAGCATGTCTTCCACAAGGTTTTACTTTGCATCCCTTTTGTGTTTAATTTCGAATCTCATCTAATCAAATAAAAATTTGTTGTATATTAGGGACTCTGTCATGGGTGTTCTTAGCATGAAAGGGGGGGATGGTGAACACAGTTATGCTAATAATTCCGAGGGACAGGTACGTTTTTGTTTCTCTCTTTTTTTGTTGTCTTTTTTTTTTGGCATCATAGGCGTTTTCTTTTACTGGCAAATTTTCTTTTTTGGTTCATGGTATTTCATATTGTATAATTATTATTTGACCTTTTGGCTTCTTAGAAACGTATTGCTTCTGATGCAAAACCGGTGGTGCTAGAAACCGTAAAAGAAATGATTGTGAAAATGGGTTTTCCTGGGTGTATCAAAGTGGCCGACTTGGGATGTTCGTCCGGTGAAAACACGTTATTGGTCATGTCTGAAATCGTCAACACGATCATAACATCATACCAACAAAAATGCAAAAACCCACCAGAGATCAATTGTTGTCTAAACGATCTCCCAGACAACGACTTCAACACTACTTTCAAGCTGGTTCCTTCCTTCCATGAGTTGCTGAGGATGGATGTTAAAGGAAAGTGTTTCATTTCAGGAGTCCCAGGCTCATTCTACACAAGACTATTCCCAAGCAAGTCTCTCCATTTTGTTCATTCATCGCTTTGTCTCCATTGGCTTTCCAAAGTTCCTGATGGGCTTGAAGAAAACAAAAAGAACGTGTATCTTAGAAGTCCATGCCCTCCAAATGTGTACAAGAGTTATTTGACTCAGTTCAAGAATGATTTCTCGTTGTTTTTAAGAATGCGTGCCGATGAGACGGTGACAAATGGACGTATGGCTCTTACCTTCGTGGGCAGAAAACCATTGGATCCTTTATCTAAAGATTGTTTCCAAAATTGGTCGTTGATATCTGATTCCCTCCTCGATTTGGTTTCTGAGGTACTCATCTTGATAACTCTTCTTTGATTTCTATGTTTTTTTAGTAATAATAACTAGTGTTTCTAGATCCGGATCTGTCGGATATGAGTTACAACTATCTGAATCCGAATTCGTGATGCCCACATATATGGGGATTCAAGTATCTGGAAAAACTTGGATATTCTGTTCCTAAAATAAAATAAAATAATGTTATATATATATTATCACATAATATATCTAAAAAACTATAGTTTCACAAATCTGGATCCAGATCTTGATATGAACCTCTCGAATATCTGAATTTTCGAAGAGGTTCAGAACGGATATCAAATCAGATCTTTGATCCCGGATAATAATTCTACCTCTGACCATCTCTATTTGCAAGTTATGTGGAAATTTTAAAATAAAACAAAATTTAACTAATGTTGCAAATATAATCATAGATCTGATTGAATACTGCATGCTTAAGATTTTGAAAAAAATGTTTTGAGTGCAGGGGATTGTGAAGGAATCAAATGTAGATTCTTTCAACTTGCCGTTCTACAATCCTGACGAAAGTGAGGTGAGGGATGTTGTCGAAAGCGAGGGATCTTTCGAGATCGGCAATTTTGAGACAATATTTGGTCTTCTCTTTTCATACAAAACTGGTCGTACTGAAGTGAAAGATGATGATGTTGTGGACCAATTATGTCGATCTGAAGTCATTAGAAAGAGGGCAAGCATCATAAGATCCATCACTGAACCGATGCTTGCTGCTCATTTTGGAGACGCCATTATCGATCGTTTGTTCGACAAGTATACATGCCATCTAGCCCAGCGTTACGATACTTTGCGCAACAAACCAACTGTTCAGTTCTTCGTTTTGTTGACAAGGAAGTAACAAATATTCGATTTGATGCTGCATATGCTGAAATTAAAAATAAAATCGAGTATAATGATCCTTCGATCAAATTGGCCAACAAAGTCAATTTAAAATGTTATGTATTCCGCTGAGTGCAATTGTGTGATTTTATATTTCTTTTATGAGTGTTTTTATGCAATTCTAAATATGTACGTAATTTGTGATTTTCAAATCCTTCAAATAAAAAAAAGCAGTAATAATCAACTTATATGACAAGTTGTATGGGGATGTGGCTGCAGTGACCGAAAAGGTTGACCAAGGGGTCGCAGTTCAAGTTGTCTTGGCTTAAACTGTCACTAAGCTTCACTCAAGCCTTACACAAGGGCCCGGGCAAACCGGTTTTAATCTCAGGCACACACCTCATGAGGTTCCCACCTCGAGCAGAGTGACTATGGTAGCAGTAACATTTGGGGGCTGACTTCGGATGGTATAACCCTTGGAGCAAATCCACACCTAATTCAACCAGGAGAAGCGAGTGGAAACATTACGAGAAAGTTACCAAAAAGACTTGGGGTTCATCATATACCATCTTCACTTCCAACCTACACCATTCATCTCACCGAATTTTCCTTACGATCATCATGAGCCTCGTCCGGAAGTACGCTAGGCCCAGGAAGAGGGAGCATAGACAATCAATTTGAAACTCGAACCATGCAGCCTAAACCAAATCAATGGTGGTCAAGGGCCAGCCCTGAAATTATGGGGCGCTTGAAATAAAAAAAAAATTTGGGGGCCAATAATCTGGGGACTATATATATATATGAATTTTTATCTTATATATGGGTTTGCTAAAATTTGGGGCCAAAGACGGCCCTGATGGTGGTTCAGGCCGGGAAATTCACCCTCGTAGTCTCGAATTCATCCTAAGGGTGATGAGCTCAAGAGTTTATCAAGAGGTAAGTGCTGCCCCCAGATAGACCATGCGGTCTAAGAAACAAAACGAACTCATTTCACGGAGAAAATTTAAAACATGTAAGTGAAAGATGTTGGTAAGCTCCAACTTCCAATATATGAAATGAAATCAGATACTAGGTCGCATACGTCTGCGTTTAGAATCGCTGCTAGATGAGCTTACTTTAGTGAGCACAATAAGAGGCGAGACTGGGCGCAGCGTCAAGCTGGATAAACTCGAAGACCGTTGATTCACGAAGAATGGCCGTTCGCGAGGACTCGATGACCGTTGATTCCGAAGAATGGCCGTTCGACGAGGGTTCTTGATGATCGTGGATTCGCAGAGGACCTCGCAAGTCCGGCTCTAGATTGGTTATCGAAAATCAAGGAATGATCGATTGATAGCTCTATCCAGCTATCAACTATTTTCTTGAAACAATATTCCATGTTTATACAGAAAATCACTTCGGATGCAGATCTATGGGAAATATCTCAAGGACCCAAGGATTCACTCTGGTCATACCTAAAAAAAAAAAAAAAGTGACAATGGCCAAAAATTCATATGTGCACGACCATANTAAAAAAAAAAAAAAAAGTGACAATGGCCAAAAATTCATATGTGCACGACCATACCGCACTCACAGCACTATAGTACGCGTTATGGCGTTAATCACGTTTCTGGGAAGATCTCACCATTGTTCCTCCAGTCACTATTCATGATGCATTACATCGGGAATCAAACTGGGCTATACCCGAAGAAGAAAGATTGATGTTAGCTGAACGATACAAAGTTACCAAACCAACATGAGGCAATAGTTGAAATTCGCACAAAAGGTAAATCCGGAGGATTGCAGCCCTATAATGTAGGATTCTCCGAAAAAGGATGGAGAGAGCACACGAAAGAAATTCGAAGAATGCCGAAAATTGATGGGTGGAGACAAAGATGCGTATTGCGAATATCACAGGCTTTACAGACACACAGTTGCAAGGTGTTATAAATTGAAGGTCTGGTTGGTCAAGTGGTATATGGCCGGAGACTTAAAAGTTATATTCAAATCCGGCGCGGGCTCGGAACAAGACGAAGAGAGTCCGTAGAAGCCGAAACAATCAGATGAGGAACAAACCCCTAAGAAAAAAATGATAAATGTGATCATTGACGGGCCAAACTCTTATAACAAAATTAAATTATATATTTTGTTATGTTCGTTGATCGACTTTACTGATCTTTTAGTAATGAAAAGTTCATAACTTTTATTTAAAATTTAAAATTAATTTGTGTTTGCACAAAAAGAAGTTAACTTGTGCAAACGGAAACCATAGATACGTCTAGTAGTCATGAAATGAGTAGATACAAATTTTTTTTGTAGATGAAGTTCATAGAGTCCTGATGAAGTCATCTAGTGAATTATGAGAAGAACCTTCAGGCAGAACAGAGGCTTTGAGTTTCTCTTTGAAACTGAGAGCTCTCATCTTTATCTCTTCTCCTTCTTCATCCACCATTAACCTCTTCACAGCTCTCTCGACTGCTCCTTTCTCTATCTTACCCTCCACTTGAACCCCAACTCTCCAGACACACTCCAAGTACCTTGCATTCACTTTTTGATCAGTAGTAAAAGGCCTACAGATCATCGGAACTCCTTCCCCCATGCTCTCCAGGGTTGAGTTCCATCCACAATGACTCCAAAACGCTCCAACCGCAGAATGTGCCAGCACTTGTTTCTGCGGGGCCCATTTCACAATGTAGCCTCGATCCGATATTTCCATCTTATCAAATAACTCCTCATTAGATAATTCAGAACCAAGTATGGACCCAGGTCGGATCACCCACAAGAAATGTTGGTTACTACTAACCAACCCCGAAGCCATTTCCAACACTTCTTTATTTTCCATCAAAGTAAAACTTCCCAAGCTTATGTATATCACTGAGCATGGCTTTTGTTTGTTCAGCCAATCTATGCAGCTCTCATTCTCTTCAAGTAGACTCGTAGGAGGAGCTGAATCCACCATGTGAAGAGGGCCTATTGGATATACCGGAATTTCGAGCTCTTGATGAAGCCACTCCAAGGATAAAATCTCTAGACACCTCACTGTGTTGATTATCATAGAGGAAGCTGTCCCTTTATCACATGAATTCTTGAACACTTCCACTGAGATTTCTGCTGGTGCAAATGCTGAAGTTGGTAGGTCTTTGAATCTCAAGGGATGCAACTCTGGCACCAGCTCCTCTTCTCGCACACATCCTTCTGTGTGGAAAACCAATAGTCAAAGGAAAATTATGGTCGCTATCATTTCAAACATTTAATTTATGTGTTGGCATTCATCTACATGTTTAAATTTCAAATTTTTTAAAAACTATTTTTTATCCTCAATTTTAAATAAAAAAATATTTGTAAATTATAAACGCAAACTCATGTTTCTATTTGTGAATCTTGATGGTATTCATATCACACACATATACTATACTAGTCACGAAAAAGGATTTACATTTTATATAAAAAATCAGTTTTTAATAGAATATGTTTTAAATGGTATATAGAAAAGCCAAAAAGTAGACAAAGTTTCTCCTTTCAATTTAGGGCCATCTTTTAGTATGTGCAATTAGAGCAATCGAACATAGTCCATACCTTTTAAAAAAAAATATTAAGAAAATTTCAACTAAACATTTGACTTAAGGCCTAAATATTTTTAATTTTTTTTTATCATATTAAATATGTCCTTAATAATTTTTTTAAAATGTCCTGCCTACCGTTTAGATATAGACAGATACCTTTGAGAGGAGCCAAGCCATCTTTTTCATAGAGCTTGCACATGGCAGTGCGACAAGCAAAAGCCGTTGCATTTTGGGTACTGAAAATAACTTTGGGAAGGTTAAAATCTTTGGCTGCAGCTTCAGCAAAGTACATGAACTCGTCATAGATGACACATGCGATCTCTTCTTCATTGATACCTTGTTGTTGCAGCAAGAACTGACCCAAACACTCTTTGAAGGTAACCTCACACTCTTTGTTGAGTTTAAGAAGAAACCAAACAGGCCCAAGATTCTTCAGATCCGAGGCTGGTAAACTCTCTGGGATGGTGATAAACTGAAAATCAGCAAAGTCTTTTGAAGGCTTCAGGTAATTGAACTTGGTCTGAGCAAGTGTAATGGAGAAACCCTTTAAGTGAAGGGCTCTCGCAAGTTGCATCATCGGAGATATGTGTCCTTGTGCTGGAGCTAGAATCAACACGACCCTTCTCCTCCTCTCTGGCTTTTCCTCCATTTCCGGATCTCTCTCTCTCTCTCTCTCTCTCTCTCTCTCTCTCTCTCTCTCTCTCTCTCTCTCTCTCTCTCTCTCTCTCTCTCTCTCTCTCTCTCTCTCTTTGCTTTTTTGTTTTTTTCCCCTTTTGGTTTCCTTGCAGCGACAATAAAAAGACTTAAAATAAGGATAATTGACCAAATAACCAATTTTTAATAATTCATTAAGAAAATACCCATAGATAAACATAAATTAAGCAAGTAACAAATGAGTTGCTTTTCGGACGATTTTGTCCTCCTCAGCACACGATATAGACAGTCTATAATATTTTGATATTGTTCTATTGACAACACATATTGTTACCCCATAGATTTTGGTTTGTTCATTACTCACATCCTATCAATTGATTCAATTTTGTATAACCGTTAAAAAAAACACTGATTTGTTTTTATGGCGAACATGATTTGAATTTTTTTAAACTAACAAGATTTTGTTTGCATCCGTGAATAGTGTTACAAATAATGTAGCAAGTCTATTTTTATCGATAACATAACAAGTATAATTTTCTTTAATCAAAAACGTAGCAAATTTATCAATAACATATGAGTCGATTTTTTATATATTAGTATGACATATTTTATTTCATTTTGCCGACGTGAATAGTGTCGCCATAACAAATCTAGTTTTGATGATACTTTCTCGGAGGAATGGTCTTGACGCCCCAAAACCAGTTGCTCTGCTTCTCTGTATTTTATATCACTACAAAAAAAGCATGTATTACATCACATAAATTGTATCACAAAAGTAAATGATATTATTTTGAATCATTTATTAGCAATTGATATAAAAAATGTAGTTTAACATCAGCTGATAACTTATTTTACTATTAGTTAATTTAACATCGATTCAATCCTAACTGATACAAATTTTTATTAATTTGGATCACTTTATGAGAAGTGATACAAAAATATGAATGCACATCAATTAGATAATCGATGCATCTACAATTTGTTGTTAACATCATTTAAAAAATGATACAAATATTACATCAATAAAAAAATGATCCTAATTTTTTTTAGTTAATTAAATATGTTTTTAATTACCTTTGATGTTTGTCCCACATCGAGAACTAAGGAAAGAAGTAAAAAGTTTTGTTTCTTATAAATAAGTACAATTTATCTACAGATTCTAAAAACCTATATTGACGTGTTATCCTAGATAAACATAAATAAATTATTTGTGAAATAATTTATAATATAATATTAAAATAATTTATAAAGTTAGTACTAATTTTAAATTATTAAATTATTATACATATTTTAAAGTTGATAATTATAATATAATATTACCACCATTTATATTAATTCATTCAAATCTTTAACATCAGTTTTTGCAACCGACACAAATTAACATTGATTACAATAATTGATGCAAATATTTACATCAATTGCTTAAACTGATGCAAATATTTATATCAATTACTTAAACTGATGTAAAATATTTTCACAACTGATGTAAATATTTACATCACCACTTTCAGAGTCACTTATTTAAGTGATGTAATTTTTTTTACATCATTTATAACTAATGCAAATCTATAATATAAATGATGTGACACACACTTTTTTGTAGTGTATTACTCCTTTCGCTCTCTCTCATCATCTTTAATGTTCTGCGAAGAAATCGAAGGAGAGATCGTAGGTAAAACATGCGCAAGTCAGTATAGACAGTTTATGTGTTCTATATAGACTGATGTTTTTTTACTACATAACAAATCTGGGTTTCAATAATTTTTACAATGAAAATTACAAATATTTACATTGATTATAATAACAAGGTTGAAAAATAGTATAGACTTGATAAGTATAATAGACTGAGGGAGAGGAATACAATATAGGGAGGAAAATGAATAGATGGGATTATTTTCGATATATATATATATATATTTAGAAAGGGGGAAACGCCTTTTATTGAGATAGAGTGTTAGGGGCACAAAAGTTTACCATGTTTTTGAGTTTTCCAAGGGCTAGGAATGACAAACTTCTCATGAACGAACCATGGATGCCTCATAAGTATTTCGGCCAACCTAGACTCTTTTTAAGGCTCTAGTTTCCTTTTCCTTTCGATTATTTTCGATATATATATATAAAACAGGAAAAACTTTTTATTGAGATATAGTCTTAGGAGCACGAAATTTTACCATGTTTTTAAGTTTTCCAAAGCATAACCAGGCACTAAATGACAACAACCTCTACGTCTAAAATGTTTAGGTTACATGCATGTCTCTAAACGGCCTCGACCTTGCATCTCCAGAGGTCTCTAAACGACCTGTGAGCAAGGTCTATGAACGACCTGGATCTTTGGCTGAAAAACTGCCTCTGATCTGACGAAAAGTGTCAGCCTCTAAATGGCGAAAATTATCATAAAAAAAACAACACAAAAAGAGGGTCTTTAAAGAAAAATCAAAGCCTCCTCACGGGAGCATAAGTTCAAACCAAAAAGCCCATCAGGGCATAACAAGTTAAACAATAAACAAAAATGGGTTTAAAGGCCTCCCCATGCACCAAGTTCGAAAAACATAAAAGGATGAAGAGAATACAAGGATCTCTAGTGGGCAGGTTCAGCCGGTTTATCCTCCGAGATAGGCTGATCCAAGAGCAATGGGAAGTCCTTCCTAATCACTTAATGGTTGTGCACTTGGCCCAGCAGGCAACGTAACTGAATCATCGGATACCTGCGGAATGTCAAGTTTACCTAAGGAAAAATATGATACCTGGACGATGGTGAGCTCCGCATCTAACCACAGCTTCTCAGCCTCAATATCCTTCTTCTCAGTCTCAAAGTCGTTGATGGTCTGATTAATAATATCATCGAGAAGTAGGATGTTGGACTTACACTCCATAATCTGAGTCTCGGTGTCGACCTCGATCTTCTTCTTCTCAAATTTATCCTTTATCCCCAGAAGAATGGTGCAATATTATTTGGACATCTACTTCCTCGCAGCCTTCTCAGCCCTCTTCACCATCTCCTTATGCTTCTTCGCAAGCTTCTTCGAATCCTCCTTGACTTTCTCAACATGGACTCTTAAGCCTACTATACTCTCGCTGGCAGTGCGTAGGCCATCCTTAGCAGTCCCAGCTCGCCCCTCGGTGACTCGGAGGTCCACCTTCAAATCTTCACCAGATTTCTCCAGCGTAGAGATCCGAGCTTGAAGAGTACCAGCACGAGTTTGAGCCTCCCGAGCAGAGTCTTCCCATTTCTTGGCTAAAACGACCTGATCTTTAACCTGACTTTCCAAAAGGGCAACATTAGCCATCTTCTCCTCACCTCGAGCAAGCCTTGCCACCAGCTCGTCCCGCTCAGAAACCCGGTCGGCAATAGTCTTAGCCGCCCTTTCAACCTCCTCAGGTTGGGTGGCAGAGCGAAGGTCCTGCTCAAACGAGTTAACCATCTCATTTGCAGCAGAGATAGCCTGAAAAGAAATGCAAAAACTCAGCAAAGAAAAATAAGGAAAAATAATATAATAAGAAAAGGGAACCAAAACTACCTACCCAATCGCACCCGCGAACTTGGTATAGCTTTCAGACTTCTTCATATTCCTCAAGGATGGCAGGAGGAAGGCCTAACACGCCTGAAAAGATTCGATAGTTGGGAGATGTTCTCTATGATTGCCTCAGGTCCATCACCCGTTGGCAAGCTGCCACCATCACCATGGTCAGCATTGGACTAACGGTGATCATCCCTCTCGGGTTCCTCACGCTGCGAGGTCTCAACGTGGGCAGATTTACCTAGAGCCTCCTTGACCTTCTTGTCAAGAGCACTAGCTGGCATATGATATGCTCAAATTAATATCCTAAAAGTACTAAAGCAGTAGTTGTAGTAAAGTAGGGGTCGAACACAAGGACTCAAGAAAATCACTCAATAAACTACTTAGTGTCGAATCAAGCTAAACAATTCAGTTAAATCAGAAAGCAATAACAGAAATAAAAGAGTGTTGTAAATTCGATGGGGAGAATATAGGCCTAGGGTATTTCTCAGGAAATCAATGAATGCAGATAACCAATCAGTCAGGATTCAGATTTAGCGCGGTTCTTGAACTCAAATCACTAAGTTATAATTAACCAACTGTCGTTGCGAGAATTATCTAAATCTAAACTTCAGAATCCCAAATCTCTTTGCAAATTCCTAAGAATTAATCAGCCTTAATATCGAGTTTGATATGTTCACAAATCCACTAAACCAAATCTCTTTGCGAATAATTAATTTGCTCACCCTAGGTTCTATCAGATTACTCAATTGCATTGTTGTGCCTAATCGATTAACCTAAGATCTAAGTTCCAGATTCGTCAACCTAGAATTAGCTTTGAGAACAACCTATGGTGAAGAACTAATTCAGATGGTGAATCCCTACTAATCAATTACCAGAAATCAGAGAAATCCCTATGAGAAAACTCTAAACATATGATGGATCTACTCAGACATGGAGAATGAAACAATCAACATAAATGAATAGATCATAAAATTAAACAATAAGAAAAGAGTAACAAGAGGGTTCGAAATCTTCTCTCGGACGAACATAGTTCTGACTTGTCTCCCTCACAAAAGCTCTCTCTCCAAAAACAAAGTAAAATAAAGCGTATAAACCATAGTAAACAAAAGTGGCTAAAAAACCTAATTTATAACCTAAAACACGTTTTGGGGCTTCTAGTAATTATTAAAGTCTTCTGGACCAAGGTGCAAACTTCAAACTTGCAAAAAGTCACGTTTCCTTCTTCCTGAAGTCGGTATCGGTCGATACCATTAGTGGTATCGATCGATACCAAGCTTGCTTGTCTCGATACCTGATATGCTCAATTTAATACCCTAAAGTACTAAAGCAGTTATTATAGTAAAGCTAGGGGTCGAACCACAGAAGACTCAAGATTTCACACAATAGATTGTATAGATTCGAAACACGCTAAATCAGAAGATGAAAGCTAAAAGCAATGCAGAAATTAAAGGAGTTGTAAATCAATGGAGGAAATATAGGCCCAGGGTTTTTCTCAGGAAATCAATGAATGCAGTCTAATTAACTAACAGGATTCAGATTACGCATGGTTCTTGAACTCAAATCACTAAGATATAATTAACCAACTCTCGTTGCGAAAACTATCTAAATCTAAATCCTAGGAATTCCAAATCTCTTTGCGAATCCTAAATTCTAAATCAGCTTTAATGTCAGGTTTGATATGTTCACAAATCAATTAAACCAAATCTCTTTGCGAATAATCAATTTGCTCACCTAAGGTTCTATTAGGTAATTAATCGCACTCTCGTGCCTAATCAATTATCCTAAGATCTAAGTTCCAGATTCGTCAACCTAGAATTAGCATTGAACACAACCTAAGGCGAAGAACTAATTCAGATAGTGAATCCTAAACAAAATAATTAACCTAGCATTCAAAGAAATCCTTTATGAGAAAACCCTAAACCTAAGGTGGATCTACTCAGACATGGCAATTGAATCAAAAGACATGTTTGAATAAATCATCAATAAAATAATAACAAAGGTTCTTGAGATCTGATCTCGGACGAAGGGAAATCAGACTTGTCTCAAAACCAAAGTAAAATAAAGCATAGCCTAAACAAGTGGCTGAAAACCTAATTATATAGCTAAAACACGAATTGGGGTTTTCTTGCAAATACCAAAGTCTTCTGGGCTCTTTTGCAAATCTTTAAGTCTTGGAAAAAGTCGCGGCCCATGAATGTCCAATAAATATCGATGAGTGTCGATCGATACCAGGGGGTATCGATCGATACCAGGGGGTATCGATCGATGCTTGATGCTCAGTTCGGGCCAGACTTCAGTTTAGCTCCAGAATGCTCCAGAATCTCCAATAAAACCCCAAATGTGCTAAAACCTGCAAAGGATTCTAAAAGACTCCAAAATACTATAAAGACTCTATAAAAAGGACTTATATCATGGTCTAAACAGGGTAAAAACCATGATATATCAACTCCCCCAGACTTAGCCTTTGCTTGCCCTCAAGCAAATGAAAGACTAAACAGAGAAAGAGGTTTGAAAACGTAGAGACTCACCTGTTCACGAACCATCGGAAAGACCTTTTTCCCAAGCACCCAAATGTCACCTGATCAGCTTTCGATCTAACCACCATGTACTTCTCCGTAGACATTCGCAGCTTTCCCAGACTCCACACAAAATCCCACAGCATTGTTCAAGTAAAGCCCTCATCGCCAGTGTCATCTCTGCAATAACCTTCTAGACTCTTTACCAGACAATATCTTGACAAAGGAACCACCCTTTTTCACACTTTTTGTATCAATTTCTCTCCCCCAGACTTAATTCTTATTATTTTTTTATTTTCAGCTTAGCATATACACATCAAGGTAGGAAACGCGAGTATTGATGGTGTTTGCCACCAAATCCCCGGTTCTTCCCTGTCTATGTATCAAAGGAGGTAGGCGAATAATGGCATCATAGGAAAATTCTAGCCTCGCTTCCAATCCTTTGTGTGATCATCCCCTCTTAAGTAGAATAATGGGATCACTGGAAATTTTCCTAACCCTCTACTCAGAAGAAAATCATTTCATCTTTTAATGCTCTTATCTACCAACTTATATCAGGGGAGAGAGATACCATAATTCTAAACACATTGGTTCCTTTATCAGATATGAATGATGAATCAAGCTCTAAGAATACTAACCACATTGATGAAGTGCAAAAATTTGGCTCAGGCTTCAGAAGAACTCTGCTGGAGACATGGATGTTTTCTAGTCAACTGGTCAGTCTTTGGATTTTTCATTAGTCGATCTAGAACTGATCCTGTAACACTGTGCACTCAAAAACAAAATCAAATCAATAGGTTCAAGCATAGGATCATCATCTCCAACAAAATTTTGACTCAATAAAACAATTTGACTCGATAAAACAACTGACTCTAAGAAAAACAAAAACTTTGTCAGCAGACACCTCCCCCAGACTTGAACAACACTGTCCCCAGTGTTATCTAGCCTAGAGTCAGTGAAATAAAACAAAAGAAAAGGATAAACGAAGAGAAACCAGAAATTACCTTCCTGGAACACCGAGTGTCGATCGACACACACCATGGTATCGATCGATACCATGCTTAGATCGACTTGGTGAACTTTCATCCGCGATTAGTGTCGATCGATACCAATGGGGTATCGATCGATGCTTAGGCGATTTCGAGTTTTGCTCCTTCTTTATCCTGACACAAACTCAAAACAAATGAAAAATAAAAAGAAAAACGAATTAAAAACAGACTCACCAGTGGGTTGCCTCCCACCAAGCGCTCGTTTAACGTCAATAGCTTGACTGTAACGCCCTTCAGGCTGGATAAGAGTGAGAGCTTGCACCAAAACAGGCTCCATCACTTGACATTACTAGCTTCAGCGTTTTGCTTAGCATGTTGTCCACAAATTCCTGCCCTTTCTCTTTTAGCTCAGAAGTAAGCAGGACTCTAGCCTTAGAGAATGGCTTCAAGGCTCCTTTGCATTTGACCTTGTACTCAATCGAATTCCCATCGCACTTCTGAGGGATCAAAGTGACATGGGGATTCTCAATCTTCTTGCTCTTGGCCTTTTTCTTCTGGATGTTGGGCGGTTCAGCTGGAACGTCTGTGGTAGCAGGCTCATCAGGAGGCTCTTCCAGAAGATCAATTGCCAGCGACTCTCCTGTGATAGCCTTGATGCTAGAGGCACGTGTGGGAACACTTCTAGGGGGAATGGCACCATAATAGATCCCTTTGTCAATGTAAGAGAAAGAGATTCTCTTATTAGGCGTGTCTATGATCGCGCCAGCAGTAGCCATGAAGGGTCGTCCCAGCAGTATAGGCATAACAGATGTCGCACCCATCTCTACAACCTGAAAATCAGTAGGCAGCAGACAGTCTCCTACTTTGACAAGCAAACCAGAGATTTCACCATATGGAAGTGAGGTGGAATCGTTTGCAAACGTGATAGATGTCTTAGGAGATAGAATAGTAGCCCCCAACCTCTCTGCAATTGTCTTTGAGATGACATTGACACTAGCCCCTGAGTCAACAAGAGACTCTTTGAAATCAACTCCTGAGATGGAGCATGGAACAGCGAATTTCCCTGGATCTTCTCTCTGTGTCAACTGTCTCAGTGGAGGTGGACCTCTAGCCTTAATGAAGAGTGCCTTAATCTCTTCCTCAGTTTCTCTGCATTCCTTAAAGTGACTTAGCAGAGGACGACACTCTAGAGCTTCTTCAAAGGTGTACGAGTCAGGAATCCTTCGTACCATCTTTTCAAAGCCACGCAGCTGCTTTGAAGAGATGGGATCTCTGAGATGTTTAGGAACAGGATTGGAATCCTTCTTGGGGTTGCGAGCTCTTTTCTCAGCTCGTTCCTTAGCTATTGCTGCCTGACACTTCGTTTCATAGTCTTCCCAAAATTGGGCGATGTTGAATCTTGCTGCTGCGACTTGAGTCACAGTTTCTGGCTTGATCTGCGATGGGTATCGATCGATACCAGGCAGGGTATCGATCGATACTCCTGCTTTTGAATCGTTCCTGACAGGTTCATCTTCATCAGAAAGAAGCTCCACGTTCGGGTTATCCAGCATATACTGTAGTTTAGCAATCTCCCATTCCTCCCTTGTCAGCCCAGGAACATTAGGATAAGGCATCCCGGGTATATACACTCGTTCTGCAACGACCTTAGGCACCACAGTCGAAGTATCTTGTGTCTTCTCAGAAATCGCCTTGGTATCGACCGATACCAATGGGGTATCGATCGATACACGGGTTTTTGAATCCATTCGAGCAGACGTCTGGGCTGGTATCGATCGATACTGGGGAGTATCGATCGATGCTTGTGCGATTTCAGGAACGGCTTCGAGATTTTCTGCACGTAAGCTGATGGCATTGACGTGTGCATTGTGTGATTGAACCGCCTTTCCCTTGGAATTTGCTGCAGTCTGAGCTACTTGCGTCTCCAGCATCCTGTGGCTCGTTTTTAGAGCATCGATCCTTTCACTCAAATCGGAGTACATGGTGTCCATCTTACCATTGAAGTTCACTGTGATTTGCTGCTGTCCTTGAACGAGCGTTTCAAACATAGCTTCAATCTTGTTCTCAGGAGCTTTGGGTGGTGGGGATTGGTACCCTCCTTGCTGACCGTAGTTGGTGAAGTTTCGATTGGTGTTGTACCCAGATCTCTGACCCTGAAAACCAGAACCACCAACGTAGTTACAATCTTCCACTTCATTCTCAGCAGCAAAGTGGACGGCCTTTGTTGTCTTTCCCAGCAGAAGACTGTGCATAGAATCCAGCTGAGCTTTAACCTCAGCGATCTGCGACCCATCCTGATTACCAGCCAGCCTCTTGCGCTCGAAATCTGCGCTCTTGGTGCTACTACTAGAGGCAAAGTTCTCAATCAACACAATAGCATCCTCAGGATATCTGGTGTTGAAATTACCATTGCTCGAAGAGTCCAGACCCATCTGATATCTCCAATCTACTCCTCTGAAGAAGATACCCAGCAGCTGCACATCAGAGTATCCATGATGTGGACAATCTCTCTGATACGATCTGAATCTTGTCCAAGCAGCCTTGAACGCCTCAGTAGGTCCTTGAGAAAATTGGGAGATTTTATTTCTCAGATCTTCAGATCTTCCATCATCGTAGAAGTTAATCAGGAAGGCTCTCTTGGTGTCCTCCCAATTAGTTAGCGATCCAGGAGATAGCTGCCTCAGCCAGTAAGTAGCTTCTCCACCCAGAGAGTAGGGGAAGAGCTTGCAGAAGAGATAGTCGTAGGACACTCCATTGCTCTTGATGCTAGTGACCAAGTCCTCGAACTTCTCTACATGGTCCATTGGATGTTCATGAGGAAGACCATGGAAGAGATGCTGTCCTACTAGAGTGTAGTAAGCAGGTTTCAGCTCGAAGTCATTCCTCTCATACGCAGGAGGACGAATCGCTGACCGATTGGCGAAAAACTGCTCTGGCCTGTTGTACTCACCAATCGTTCTTCCACGATTACCTGCAGCATTCCCTGCGTTGCCGCGCCCAGCTGGCACAACAATCTCAATAACAGGAGCAGGGACAACGATGTTTCCAGCTTCATCAAGTCGCTGCCCTCTCTCATTACACACATGACCCTCTTGGTCTCTCAGAATTCCAGCTTCATCAGCTCTTAAAACCACTGGGTTGTTCATCCCTGATGTTTGCTTGGTCTTTCTGTTTGTGCGTTCCACAAGCGCTAGCTGTTCCAGTGACAGTTCAACTAGCTGTGTGCTCTTGTTGCTTCTGGTTTCACGAACAGGCATACACCTGCAAACAAAACACTAGGTAAAGCACGTAAGTAACCAGAAAAATACGTTGAGTATCGATCGATACCAAGTGGTGTCGATCGATACCAACAAAGAAATCGCCGGAGTATCGACCGATACTAGTGAGTATCGATCGATACCGACGAACTTAGACGAAATTCTAAACTAAAATCTAATGGCGAAATTGAGTCCCCGGCAACGGCGCCAAAATTGATATGCTCAATTTAATACCCTAAAGTACTAAAGCAGTTGTAATAGTATAGCTAGGGGTCGAACCACAAAGACTCACAGAGATCACACAATAGATTATATAGTATCGAATTACGCTAAGCCAAACAGATGTAATTTAAAGCAATGCAGAAATTAAAAGAGTTGTAAATCAATCAGGGAAATATAGGCCCAGGGTTTTTCTCAGGAAATCAATGAATGCAGATAAACTAACTAACAGGATTCAGATTTAGCGCAGTTCTTGAACTCAAATCACTAAAATATAGCTAACCAACTCTCGTTGCGAAAACTATCTAAATCTAAATCCTAGGAATTCCAAATCTCTTTGCGAATCCTAAATTCTAAATCAGCTTTAATATCAGGTTTGATATGTTCACAAATCAATTAAACCAAATCTCTTTGCGAATAATCAATTTGCTCACCTAGGTTCTATCAGGTAATTAATCGCACTCTCGTGCCTAATCAATTATCCTAAGATCTAAGTTCCAGATTTATCAACCTAGAATTAGCTATGAACACAACCTAAGGTGAAGAACAATAATTCAGATGGTGAATCCTAAACAGATAATTAACCTAGCATTCAGAGAAATCCTTTATGAGAAAACCCTAAACCTAAAGTGGATCTACTCAGACATGGCAATTGAATCAAAAGACATGTTTGAATAAATCATCAATAGAATAGAAAGAAGGGTTTAGAGATCTGATCTCGGACGAAGGGAGATTCAGACTTGTCTCTCTAAAACCAAAGTAAAATCAAACTATAAAATAAAAGCATAGCCTAAACAATGGCTGAAAACTCCTATTTATAACCTAAAACACGAGTTGGGGTCTTCTTGTAATTATCAGAGACTTCTGGACCAAGTTGCAATTCTTCAACTCTTCATTAAGTCGCGATGTCGTGTCTGCTGTGCTGGGTATCGATCGATACCAGGGGGTATCGATCGATACTGGCCGTGAAAACAGGTACTCAGCGACACGATCTTCTGCTTCTGCTCCAAATGCTCCAGAAAGCTTCAATACTTCCAATAATTCTCCAAACGTGCTGTAACCTGTAAAAGACTCTAAAAGACTACAAAACAATAGAAAGACTCTATGAAAAGGACTTATATCATGGTCTAAACAGGGTAAAAACCATGATATATCAATCCTCCCACTCAAATCGGTGTACATGGCGTCCATCTTACCATTGAAGTTCACTGTGATCTGCTGTTTTCCTTGAACGAGTGTTTCGAACATGGCCTCAATCTTGTTGTCAGGAGATTTGGGTGGTGGGGATTGGTACCCTCCTTGCTGAGCATTGTTGGTGAAGTTTCTATTGGTGTTGTACCCAAATCGCTGACTCTGAAAACCAGAACCACCAACATAGTTACAATCTTCCACTTCATTCTCAGCAGCGAAATGGACGGTCTTTGTTGTCTCTCCCAGCAGAAGACTGTGCATAGAAGCCAGTTGAGCTTTAACTTCAGCGATTTGCGGCCCATCCATATTGCCAGCCGGCTTCTTGCGCTCGAAGTCTGCGCTCTTGGTGCTACTACTAGAGGCAAAGTTCTCAATCAACACATAGGCATCTTCAGGGTACCTGGTGTTGAAATTACCATTGCTTGAAGAGTCTAGAGCCATCTGATACCTCCAATCTACTCCTCTAAAGAAGATACCCAGCAGCTGCACATCAGAGTATCCATGATGTGGACAATCTCTCTGGTACGACCTGAATCTTGTCCAAGCAGCTTTGAACGCCTCAGTAGGTCCTTGAGAAAAAGTGGAGATCTTATTCCTCAGATCTTCAGATCGTCCATCGTCATAGAAATTAATCAGGAAGGCTCTCTTAGTGTCCTCCCAAGTAGTTAACGAACCAGGAGGTAGCTGCCTCAGCCAGTAGGTCGCTTCTCCACCTAGAGAGTAGGGGAAGAGCTTGTAGAAGAGATAGTCGTAGGACACTCCATTGCTCTTGATGCTAGTGACCAAGTCCTCAAACCTCTCTACATGGTCCATTGGATGTTCATGAGGAAGACCATGAAAGAGATGCTGTCCCACAAGAGTAAAGTAAGCAGGCTTCAGCTCAAAGTCATTCCTCTCAAAGGCAGGAGGACGAATTGCTGAACGATTGGCGAAAAACTGGTCAGGCCTGTTGCATTCACCAATCGTCCTTCCACGATTAACCACATCGTTCCTCGCGTTCCCAGCGGCATTCTCAGCGACAACAGGAGCATGGTGTATGACGATCCCCTCTCCATCCACACGTTGTCCTTGCTCATTGCACAACCGACCCTCTTGGTCTCTGTAAGCACCAACTGCATCACGAACCAACTGATTGTTGTTCATCCTAGCTGATTTCCTTGCTTTCTTGTTTGTGCGTTCCACAATTGCTAGTTGTTCCAGTGATAGATCAACTAGCTCAGCGTTCTTGTTGCTCCTGGTTTCTCGATTAGGCATGCACCTGAAAGTGAATTGAGTCCCCGGCAACGGCGCCAAAATTGATATGCTCAATTTAATACCCTAAAGTACTAAAGCAGTTGTTATAGTAAAGCTAGGGGTCGAACCACATAAGACTCAAGATTTCACACAATAGATTGTATAGATTCGAAACACGCTAAATCAGAAGATGAAAACTAAAAGCAATGCAGAAATTAAAGGAGTTGTAAATCAATGGAGTAAATATAGGCCCAGGGTTTTTCTCAGGAAATCAATGAATGCAGTCTAATTAACTAACAGGATTCAGATTACGCACGGTTCTTGAACTCAAATCACTAAGATATAATTAACCAACTCTCGTTGCGAAAACTATCTAAATCTAAATCCTAAGAATTCCAAATCTCTTTGCGAATCCTAAATTCTAAATCAGCTTTAATGTCAGGTTTGATATGTTCACAAATCAATTAAACCAAATCTCTTTTTGAATAATCAATTTGCTCACCTAAGGTTCTATCAGGTAATTAATCGCACTCTCGTGCCTAATCAATTATCCTAAGATCTAAGTTCCAGATTCGTCAACCTAGAATTAGCATTGAACACAACCTAAGGCGAAGAACTAATTCAGATAGTGAATCCTAAACAGAATAATTAACCTAGCATTCAAAGAAATCCTTTATGAGAAAACCCTAAACCTAAGGTGGATCTACTCAGACATGGCAATTGAATCAAAAGACATGTTTGAATAAATCATCAATAAAATAATAACAAAGGTTCTTGAGATCTGATCTCGGACGAAAGGAAATCAGACTTGTCTCAAAACCAAAGTAAAATAAAGCATAGCCTAAACAAGTGGCTGAAAACCTAATTATATAGCTAAAACACGAATTGGAGTCTTCTTGCAAATACCAAAGTCTTCTGGGCTCTTTTGCAAATCTTTAAGTCTTGGAAAAAGTCGCGGCCCATGAATTCTCGATGAGTGTCGATCGATACCAGGGGGTATCGATCGATGCTTGATGCTCAGTTCGGGCCAGACTTCAGTTTAGCTCCAGAATGCTCCAGAATCTCCAATAAAACCCCAAATGTGCTAAAACCTGCAAAGGACTCTAAAAGACTCCAAAATACTATAAAGACTCTATAAAAAGGACTTATATCATGGTCTAAACAGGGTAAAAACCATGATATATCAATACCAAGCTTGCTTGTCGACTCTTCTGCTCGCCAGACTGGACTGTCTTCACGAAAACTGGCATAAGTTTTGATCGCACCGTTGGAATGGCCTCAACCCACTTCCAAAATGAAAGCTAATCCATTGATCTGTCTTGTATCCAAATTTGAGATCAATCCATCGGTGGGAAGTTCTTCAACGAATGCCAAACTTCTGACATATCTGCATCTCTGCATCTCTATATGCTCATTTTCATCCAAAACGGCTCCTTTTCTCCAACTGTGCTCCAAACGTGATATAACCTGAAAGGACTCTAAAAGACTACGAAAACACTAGGAAGACTCTATAAAAAGGACTTATATAATGGCTAAAAAGGGGTAAAACCAATGATATATCAACTCTCCCAGCGCTTGTTTTACGTCACGAGCTTGACTTTACGGACGATCAGTCAGGGGAAAAATTGAGAACTTACTCCCAGGCAAGTTCTACAACTAGACACTTCCAGCTTCAGAGTTCTGCTCAACATAATCTCCACAACCTCCTTTCCTTTCTCTTTCAGCTCCGAAGTAAGAATAATTGTAGCCTTAGAGAATGGTTTTGAGGTTCATTTGCACTTCATCATATACTCAATCGAATCTCCATCACACTTCTGAGGGATTAAAGTCATATATGCAGCACTCTCGACTCTTTTGTTCTTCACCTTCTTCTTTACCTTAGCCGTTTTGATATCTTTCTTGGTGATGATAGAAGGACTATCTAAAACGTCTATGACAGTTGGCTCATCATAAAGCTCGTCCAAAAGATCAACCATCAACATCTCTCTTGTGACGACAATGATGCAAGAGATATGTTTGGGAGCTCTTCTAGACGGAATGGCTTTGTAGGAGACATGTTCGTCAATGTATGAGAACGAGATCCTCTTACTAGGCGTGTCCATAACCGCACCAACCATAGCCATGAACGGTCTTCCAGGAATCAAAGGCGAACTAGATCTTGCACTCATCTCCACAACCTGAAAATCAGCAGGAACCAGGCAATCTCCTACTTTAACCAGCAAATCAGGGTATGTACTGTATCGAACTGAGTTGGAAGAGTTCGCGAATGCGAGAGTCATCGTAGTAGATCTAATATCACCAATTTTCAACCTCTATGCAATTGCTCTTGACATGACATTGACGCTAGATCCTGAATCAACGAGAGATTCTTTGAATTCAACTCCAAAGATAGAGCATGTAACTGGAAATTTTCCTGGGTCTTCCCTCTTAGTCAACTGCTTCATTGGTGGTGGTGTGCTTCTTGCCTTGATGAAGAGTGCCTCGATCTCTTCTAGAGTTTCTCTACAGTTTCGGAAGTGACAGAGCAAAGGGCGGTTTTCCAAAGCTTCTTCAAAAGACATAGTATGGGGAATCCTCCTTACCATCTTCTCAAAAGCGAGCAACTTCTTTGCAGTAATGGGAGCTCTGAGATGTCTAGGTGGTAAAGGATATGGCACCTTAGGCTTGTAAACACGTTCCTTGACAACCTCTGGTTTTTTCACAACATCTGTCTCCGTCTGCGAGGGATGTCGATCGATACAAGATGGGTGTCGATCGATACACTGCTCATGTGTCGTTTCTTCAGGTTGGTGTCGATCGACACAAGTAGTGGTGTCGACCTCAGAGTGGGTATCGATCGACACAGGAAGGGTATCGATCGATACTCGGGGCTTTGACACGTCTCGAGAAAGTATTTGGACTGGTGTCGATCGATACTCGGTGGTGTCGGTCGACACAGACGAAACAGGCTTAAAATCACCTTCAATTTCTGTGAATTTTTCTGCATTCAAGCCCTTTTCTACCACTGCAGTGACCTCTTCAGCACTTCTTAAGGTGATTGCATTGACGTATTCATTCTATGAATGAACCATCTTTCCCTTGACAGATGTTGCAGTATGAGCTACTTGAGTTTCCAGCATCTTTTGATGAGTACTGAGAGACTCAATTTTCCCATTCAGATCAGTGTACATAGCATCCATCTTTCCATTGAAGTCCACTGTCATCTTCTGTTGTCCCTGAAGAATCTGTTCAAGCATAGACTCAACTTTGCTCTCTGGGGTTTTAGCAGGTAGAGGTTCATAAGAAGAATTCCCATAGGTGTGGGTGTACCCTCCTTGCTGAGCATTGTTGGTGAAGTTTCGTTTGTTGTTCTGGTGGTATTGATTTCTCTGACCTTGAAAACCAGAACCACCAATGTAGCTAACACCTTCCACTTCATTCTCGTTGAAGTTCTCAACCTTATCAGCAAAATGAACAGCTTTCATCGTCTTTCCCATCAAGAGATTGTGCACTGAATCCAACTTAGCTTGAACCTCAGCCATTTGCGATCCATCCATGCTCCCAGTCTGCTTCCTTCGCTCGAAGTCTGCATTCTTGGTACTATTGCTAGATG
This sequence comes from Eutrema yunnanense, assembly GCA_002933935.1. NCBI lineage: Eukaryota > Viridiplantae > Streptophyta > Magnoliopsida > Brassicales > Brassicaceae > Eutrema > Eutrema yunnanense. Next base: position 1,117,973 of record PKML01000365.1, read on the forward strand.
CCAAGTTCTCAATAAGCACATAATCATCGTCAGGATACTTGGTGTTAAAGTTCCCATTACTCGCAGCATCTAAGGCCATCTGATACCTCCAATCAATCTCTCTGAAGAAGATACCCAGCAACTGAACATTGGTGAACCCGTGATGTGGACAATCTCTTTGATACGATCTGAACCTGATCCAAGCAGCCTTGAATGCTTCAGTCGCTCCCTGAGAAAACTAGGAGATCTTATTCTTGAGCTCCTCGGATCTTGCATCATCATAGAAGTTATTTAGGAATGCATTCTTAGTCTCCTCCCAAGTAGTCAGTGATCCAGCTGGCAACTGCTTCAGCCAATAAGCTGCATCCCCACCAAGAGAGTATGGGAAGAACTTACAGAAGAGGTAATCATAGGATACTCCATCGCATTTGATTCTTGTAACCAAATCCTCAAACCTCTCAATGTGATCCATAGGGTGTTCATGAGAAAGACCATGAAAAAAGTGCTGACCCACAAGAGTGAAGTATGCAGGTTTCATCTCAAAGTCATTCCTCTGAAAAGCAGGAAGGCGAATCGCGGATTGATAGGCATAGAACTGATCAGGCCTGTTGTACTCACCAATCGTTCTACCGCGATCAACCGCAGCATTCCCCACATTCACAACAGCTGCAGGGACAATGATGTTTCCAGCTTCATCAAATCGATGCCTTCTCTCATTGCACAATTGACCCTCTTGATCTCTCAAAGCTCCAACATCATCATGAATCAATACCACTGGATTGTTCATCTCTGCTGGCTTCTTTGTTTTCCTGTTTGCACGTTCCAAATTTGCTAGCTCCTTGTTGGAAAGATCAACTAGAAGAGTGCTCTTGTTCCTCTTGGTTTTGCGAGTGGGCATACACCTGAAACACACTAGGCAAGACACGTAAGTAACAAAAAATACTATGAGTATCGACCGACACTGGGTGGTGTCGATCGATATCAACAAAAGAAAACGACGAGTATCGACCGACACTGACTAGTATCGATCGATACCGACGAACTTAGTCGAAACTAGATAGCTAAAATCTAATGGCAATTTTTAGAGTCCCCGGCAACGGCGCCAAATTTGATATGCTCAAATGAATACCCTAAAAGTACTAAAGCAGTAGTTGTAGTAAAGTAGGGGTCGAACACAAAGACTCAAGAAAATCACTCAATAAACTACTTAGTGTCGAATCAAGCTAAACAATTCAGTTAAATCAGAAAGCAGTAACAGAAATAAAAGAGTGTTGTAAATTCGATGGAGAGAATATAGGCCTAGGGTATTTCTCAGGAAATCAATGAATGCAGATAACCAATCAGTCAGGATTCAGATTTAGCGCGATTCTTGAACTCAAATCACTAGGTTATAATTAACCAATTGTCGTTGCGAGAATTATCTAAATCTAAACTTCAGAATCCCAAATCTCTTTGCAAATTCATAAGAATAAATCAGCCTTAATATCGAGTTTGATATGTTCACAAATCAACTAAACCAAATCACTTTGCGAATAATTAATTTGCTCACCCTAGGTTCTATCAGATTACGCAATTGCACTGCCGTGCCTAATCGATTAACCTAAGATCTAAGTTCCAGATTCGTCAACCTAGAATTAGCTTTGAGAACAACCTATGGTGAAGAACTAATTCATATGGTGAATCCCTACTAATCAATTATCAGCAATCAGAGAAATCCCTATGAGAAAACCCTATGATGGATCTACTCAGACATGGAGAATGAAACAATCAACATAAATTAATAGATCATAAAATTAAACAATAAGAAAAGAGTAACAAGAGGGTTCAAAATCTTCTCTCGGACGAACAGAGTTCTGACTTGTCTCCCTCACAAAAGCTCTCTCTCCAAAACCAAAGTAAAATAAAGCGTATAAACCGTAGTCAACAAAAGTGGCTGAAAAACCTAATTTATAACCTATAACACGTTTTGGAGCTTCTAGTAATTATTAAAGTCTTCTGGACCAAGGTGCAAACTTCAAACTTGCAAAAAGTCACGTTTCCTTCTTCCTGAAATCGATATCGGTCGACACCATTAGTGGTATCGATCGATACCAAGCTTGCGTGTCGACTCTTCTGCTCGCCAGATTGGACTGTCTTCACAAAAACTGGCATACGTTTTGATCGCACCGTTGGAATGGCCTCAAACCACTTCCAAATGAATGCTAATCCATTGATATGTCTTGTATCCAACTTTGAGCTCAATCCATCGGTGGGAAGTTCTTCAACGAATGCCAAACTTCTGACGTCTCTGCATGACTCTGCATCTCTATATGCTCATTTTCACCCAAAACGGCTCCTTTTCCCCAATTGAGCTCCAAACGTGCTAAAACCTGAAAAGACTCTAAAAGACTACGAAAACACTAGGAAGACTATATAAAAAGGACGTATATCATGGTTAAAAAGGGGTAAAAACCATGATACATCAACATCGGAGCAGGGCGCAGTCGCATCCTCTCCCTGTATGAAAGGCGCTGTGCTTTCTTAGGAGGAACCATTTTGCTGGATTCGGTGGAGTTGTCGTTGCGAGTCAGGTCAACCTGGGAGGTAGCAAGGGCAATATCCGGCACCTGGGAACTGGTCGGAGGATCAACCTCAACGCGAGCTAAATCTTTAGCGACAACCTCGAGCCTCGGGATAATGGATAAAACCGGAGCCAAAAATTGAACTTGAGGTGGGGGAGACGGAGACCGAGAATCTGCGAAACCAAACAAGGGTGATCTAAATGAGGAAAAACTCATGACCCAAAAAATGAAATATAAATATACATGCATACAAACCTATGAGTCGGAGAGCATATGCAACGGATAGCCCGGGAGCTCGGCGCTCGAGAGCTTGTTGAATCCTATCGAGGGTGAAACGCTTACAGTCATAGCTCCCCCCCTATGACAAGATCGATGAGCTGTTGAACCTCAGCCTTCACTACTTTTGAGGAATCAATTGATTCTGCAAAAAAGAAAATCAAATCAGAACAGAAGAATATAGCGATTAAGAAATCCCTACAAAAGGCACTCGAATCAGCATCCTAGGGATCATGCTAACCAGTAATCTGAGCCCAGGAATGCCGAAGTATCGACTCGCCCTCAACAGATTTGTTGGAGATTCTGAAATAGAACCACTACTCCCAACACTTATCATCCCTCACATTAAACCTGAAAACGGACCGGTTAACCTTCGCCGGAAAATAGTAGGTCCCGCGAATATGTGAATTCCCTTTGACATCGAAAAGCTGGCGAAAGACTTCAGTGTCGAACACGACCCCAGATTCTTTAGAGCGCACCCAGAGTGCGACAAGGGATCTCATCGCGCTGGGCATAAGCTGTGGAAGGGCGAGCCCGAGGTCGCTGATAATGTTAGAGATAGCCACCGGGATGGGAAAAGTGAGGCGGCATCTCAAGAAGAACGCGACATAACCACATGCGTAACCCTCCGGAGGACTTTTCGGAGAGCTATCAGCCAACAGAATTAGTAGGTCGCATGTATCGAGTCCGCATAAGGCAGAGATATTTGCGAACTCGACAGGCGAAATCGTACTCCTTGAGCATGATTCGAACCGATCGGCGAGAGGGAGAGAAACACATGGTTGAGAGGAAGAAGCCATTGCAGAAAGAGCAAAAAATCGAGGGTGAAAAAAGGAATTTGGCCGTACACAATGGAGGATGAGCTTTTACAGAAGAGAATATCTCGAATAAAATTAAAAATGAGGCAAAGACATTTCAATTAAAGGAGTAGAAGTAATTAAAAAAAAGTGGAAAAGGTAAAAAGACATCATTACCTTGGCAAGTGGGAGTCGAGGCAGCGTGGGAAGTTGAAGCAGCGTGAATCGCTCATTTATACCCACTCGCCCACTCGCCATGTCGTATACCTTATATATCGCACATATATTATAGGATCCATGCAAACTCGGCATCTGAGCAAGCAAGAAATCAATCAGAAACTCGAGATTGCAAGATTGTATCGACTAGGAAATCAATCAGGACCCGAGATCGCAGCGTTGCATCCTCAGTGATAAATCATTAAGAATGTTGGGGGGAAACTGTTGGGCTCAAATTCCACGCTCAAGGCCCAGCCTGATTAAACAGGCCTAACAAAGAAGCCCAGTTCATGATGAGACCTCATGGAGCGAGCCCGCAAGCTGGAAGGAGCCGAGCACGCAGGAAGAGGCGAGGTCGCTAGGAGAATGAGCTTGCGTTTCATCCAGTCAAAACAGGCTAATTCAAAACCCCATGATTAAGCTCATCATTAAAGTCTTAGATTGTAAATTTAAGTATGTATTTAATATGAATTAATAGGTCTTGACGGTTACATTTTCAGCTGGTATAAGTTTGAAATACCAGCCTCATTGTAAAGGACCGAATTCTTGGCAAGGATAATAATATACATTTTTTCTCTCTAAATCTTCTAAGTTATTTTCAAGAACATACAACCTGCAAGCTAATAATTGAGGTTGTGAGATTCTTCTCTCGCAAGAGAGAAAAGAGCTACCTTTTCAAAAAAAATTGGAGAAGTGAATGAAAACAAAGGTTGGGCTCACTAATTATAAACAATTGGCACGTGGATGCGCGTGACCTCGGGAAGACAATGGCGCGTGACCTCGGGAATTAGCAGAAAACTCTTGTAATCCCCAAGGCAATTCAAGCAAAATGCGTAAACACAGAAGAAAACGATTACTGAATCGCCGAGTCGAACCAAGAATCTCGAATCACACCCATGACAATGAACGGTTTGAAAACCTCATGCACAATCCTCTACCTCGGCATAAAGATTCAGCATCTTAAGGATTTTTCGTCATCCCGGTAACGAAGCACCTCAGAACAACGCTAATTCATCTTTCGCCTCGGCACAAAACATAACCGCACCTCTAACCTCGGCGGCAAAGACAAGTAGACAATCCGTCGTCATCTCGGTTCGGCAGTTAATCTCTATCCAGAAATTTTCACCTCGTCACAATCACTCATGAGTCTGATAAGCTGGGGGGGGGGGACTGTTGGGGTCAGATTTCAAGATTTCACCCTTTCAAGATTAACGACCCAAAACGACTAAGTATGGAGATTACGATCATGAGCCGAGCTGATCCAAGAAGAGAAGTTTCATCGGTAGACCCGAGCCAAGTCAAGAAGAGAAGCTACCTCGAGAGAAGCACTACCGAGCCAAGGAGAGAAGCACGACCGAGCCGAGAAGAGAATTCACCTCGGCCTCGTCATCTCTGCAAGGTCACCTCGGCCAATTTCACCTCGAGCAGAACGGGACCGAGCCGAGGTTGGATCAGCATTACTTCTTGACAAAATCGTGCTTCGGCTAAACAAAGTCAGGCCAACGACCAAACCGACCCAAGCTATCTATCTCAACAGCCAATCTCTAACCGGAAGCCAAGGCCGATCTCATCAACCCAAAACGGGCCGAGCCCAATGCTTCGTGGGCTGAGGTTGAGCCCAATGCGCTGTGGGCCGAGATCAAGTCTTCCACAATGGGCCAAGATCAAGACACTCGATTATGGGCCAAGTGAAGGCCCATCAAGGCGATCCAATCCGTCGATTTCTCTAGACGAAGACTTAAGACGGTGCCCGCACGAAGGGAAAATGAAATATTCTAAAAATATCTTCCGAGATCCTCGCGGACAAACCTATATAAATAGTTAGTATCACCATTCATAAAGGAGACAATTTTTTACCCTAGCAAAAACTCTGAGCAAAATCATTGTACTCAAAAGTTTCAGACAACAGCAATAAAAACCATCTTTGGATTTCTTCTCGTGTTTACGTTCATGGAAACTTTTGTTCCTTTTAAATCATTGACAAGAATTTGATTGTGATAGTTTCGACTCCCACAATTTACTTTTCCTTGTTCAAGTATTTTCTGACACTCTGGACCCATGAGAGGGTCCTGAAGAACTCTCATAGGGGTAATGGCCAAATCAAGCGGGACAAAAGCAAATCATCTGAACATTTCCACATACAATACCATCACAAGTTTCAGCGGAGTTGGAGGCAAAAATGCCAATTCCTTTTCGGGAATCGGAATAGTTGATGTTGCAGCCTCGTAATTCAGCTCCATTCACCTGAAATTAAAATCGAAATCCATCAAAATATAGATCGAAACCCATTTGATATAAAGGTTGGATCCAACCTGAAGCCAATCTAGGAACGTTTTGAGCTTAGCTTCTTCTTCCGAAATTGCCATATCAAAAGATGAATCCTCTGATGAAGATCAAAAACTACGGAGACGGGGTTTAAGCCGGGAACGATGAAACGGAGCTGTGGGTTTTCAATCTTATAGCTGAGGACCAACTAAAAACGATGTCGGTGACAAAAGAAAAAAAAAAGGAAGAGAGATATTAAGATGAAAAAAATGAGAAAAAACAAAATTCTCAATGTTGAAAACTGCCTAAATAACCTGAAAAGAGTTTGAAAACTACAAATATGCGAAAACCATAATAAAAACATATAAAAACGAGCGAACACTTATTAAAGTGTTCTAAAATAAGCGGTAAAATAGATTAAAAAAAAATACAGTGTTATCAATCAAATTGGACCGATATTGGTTCAAATTAGGTTAAACCGGTGGTGCGGGACTTACCACTGACATTGGATGATAAACATTCAGGAACAGAATCCTGTTGGTTCCACGGATCCATTACGTCCTTGTACTTGACAGTGTTTCAAAATGAGCTTGATAATTCTATAAGCTTTTATAACATTTATACAACGTTTTTTATAAATTTGGTTACAAAATGGTATACATTTTACAAAATTTATTTGATTTTATAAAATTAATTTTAAATCTTATACTAAATTTTTATAAATCTTATAGTAAATTAATTTTAAATCTTTATCAAATTTAAAACAAAATATTATATCAAACATTGATAAAGATTTAAAATTAATTTCCAAACTTTTGTAAGGCATTTTATGAAATGATATATATGGTTGATAAAGTCTTATTAGGTATTTATAAAAATGCAAGATTTTTATAAATTTTCACCCCCAAAAAAATCAATTATAAATAGTATTTCTGAAAGAAAAAAAAATGTAGAGGTTTTTTTTTGAAACTCCAATACTTTTATTTCTCAAAATTCAGGTTATCTTTTTCTTCCACAAATTCAGGAGTATTACTTTGTGTTAGGTATCGTCATTGTCATCAATTTTGTTCACGTGTTTGATCTTTAAAGGTTGTGGACCACATCAATCCATTAAGTCCTGTCCCGCCCAAAATAATTGGAAGTAAAAGCGTTTCCTTTTCTAGAAAAAACTATAAAAAAGAGTAAAAGATATTTTGTGTTATCTACGTCGTTTGTTTATATCGGCCAAGCAGTCGATATGACGAATGTCTCCCCTTACATCGAGTCCACTTGCTTCCTGAGATCAAAGACACTCAAACAATACACATAAAATGAAAAATGATTGCAAAAATATATACAACGGATACAATGGGATTTGTTTGATTCGGTTCAAACACGATATATTTAAAGACAATTGGGATCGGAAAAACTCGTTTTATTAGCAATCTTGGCGAAGTACAAGAGTTTTTGTGATCAAAAGAGAAAAAACTAAGAAACCAAGCCGAAATTCTCGGAGCTAAGTCTCTTAGGTCTTTTGCAGAGAGGTGGGTGTGTTTTGCGAATGAGGTGATCCTTGGTTTTTATAAGGCTTCAAGGCGGTCTTCTTTCCATATTTTTCGTAGGTCGGGATATGGAGAGATCCTTTTTTCTTTGGAGTCGATCAGAAAATCTTCTTATTCTCCGTGATTCTTTCCTTTTCTTTTGGAGATCTGCACCGACTTAGGTCAATCAAATATGATGGGCTGGAGCCGGGTTGATGGGCCGAGGTGGGCCTTAGCCGAATATGGGGGCCTAAGCCGAGATGGGCCGAGGTGGATTTGTGCAGTTTAACATGAGTCAAAGCAGAGTTGACCGGTTTAGATTCGGTTTATGACGAGTTTAAAGGGGTGCTAAGCTCACCTCCAACAATTAGCCCTCCCCCAGTTCGGCGAAGTGTAATTGCTTAGCTGAGTTCAACGGACTACATGAGAAGAAATGAATTCGGAGTAAATCGAATCAAAATTGGTGCGAGCTGCTTTAAATTCTGAGTTGCCGAGGTGGAACAGTGAATCCTTGGGGAATTCAGACTGTTAGATCGGGATAGCAAATTGCCTAAAAGATTTTGAATTACTGAATTTGGAAGGCGAATCGCTAGGGATTTTGAACCATCAAATCAGGAAGTTGAATTGTTTTGACCTATTAAATCGGGAAGGCGAACCGCTGACGATTCTGGATCATTAAATCTGCGCGATGGATTTCTCATGGGTCACTGGATTAGCGCGGAAGTCAAAGGGTCTGTTTTAGCGTACTAGCGACGCTTCAGGATCGATCTCTCTATATAAATAGTTCCTTCCTCTCTTAGTTTCTCATCTTCGTTCTTAGAAAAAGGTAGCTCTCCTTTTTCTCTCTCTTCTCTCTCTCTCTCTCTAAGTTATTTTGTTCGTGATTCTGTTTAGTTTTATCCAGTCCTTCGTTCTTCGACTTCATTGAATGGCTATGAGGATTAGAAAAGAGAGTGATGTATGAGCTCGTTGTTGGGGACATCAACATACGAGAGTGATGAGTGCAAGTGCAATGTATTGATAAAAAGTCGCGTTTACAAAAGATGGGAGTATGTGTATATGTACCCACTCGGGGGGG
>PKML01000365.1:1126758-1149624 GCA_002933935.1 Eutrema yunnanense
GGGGGGGGGACATCTGAACCTTTCCAAAGATCGGTTGCCTACGTACCCTTTGCAGGGATCAAGTCGTCTCATATTTCATGTTTTGGGACAGTGTTGTTTTTGTGATAGTACTTCATGAGGTGCATTGTGTTCCATGATCTTGGGATTGGAACATCATACATGTTGGTGAGCTCGTACACTCCTGGTCGAACCACCTTAGTGATTTTATAAGATCCTTCCCAGTTGGCTCCGAGCTTACCAGTGTTGCGTTCGGCTGTGTTCTGAAAAACGTTTCGAAGGACTAGGTCTCCTTCGTTGAATCTTCTGCTCTGAACGTTGGAGTTGTAGTATTTGGCAGTTGTTTGTTGGTAGTTTTGTATACGGACAAGGGCTTGGTCGCGAAGTTCGTTCAGTAAGTCCAGTCCATCGAGGAGCATCAAGTGATTGAGTCCCTCTTGCCCGGGTAGGATTTTGCGACGTATGCCAGGAATTTTGACCTCGGGAGGAATCACGCACTCTGTTCCGTATACGAGGGCGAAAGGTGTCTCGCCTATGGTGCGCGGCGCAGGGTAGTTTGATAGGACATGAGTACGCCTTCTAGTTTGTCGGTCCATCGGCCCTAATTCTCATTCGAGACGCTTTTTCAGGCCATCGAGGATGGTTTTGTTGGCTGCTTTTGCATGTCCATTCCCTTTTGGGTGGCGTGGTGTTGACTTTTTAGTTGTATCTTCCATTTTTTGCAGAACGCCTCGAACCTCATTGAGATCAATTGAGAGCCGATGTCTGTGACGATTTTGCATGGGACTCCGTGTCGGCATATGATGTTCTTCCATTCGAAGTGTTCTATTTGGACATCCTTGATGTTAGTGTAAGAGTCTGATTCGATCCATTTGGAGAAGCAATCTGTTAGGACTAACAAGAATATCTTTTGCTTTGATCGGTGAAGCGAGCCTACGATGTCCATAGACCATCGCATGAATGGGTAGGACGAGGAGATTGATGACAACAACTGTGTGGGTTGGTGAATCGTTGAGGCATGTCGTTGACACTTCTCGTATTTCATAGAGAATTTCTCAAAATCTTTCACCATAGTAGGCCAATAATAGTCGTGTCGTTTGATTTTGATTGCGAGGGCTCTTCCACCAGAATGGTTGCAACATGAGCCATTATGGACATCCTCCATTACCTTTCTTGCTTGCGAGCCTTCGAGGCATGTCATTAGTGGTCCTAAGAATCTCCATTTGAAAACGTCTTCGTCTATGGACATATTGGGCTGCATGCGCCTTGAGTTTTCGGGCAACCCACTTGTCTGGTGGCACCTCTCCGTCCATGAAGTAAGTGTGAATGCGTCCCATCCATTCTTTATCGCAGCTATACTCTCCTTCGTGTTGCACGTTGATGTACATATCCGCTGCCTCGTTCTCAACAGGTAGTTCATATGGTGCGTCGATTGCGTTAACGATTCCAGGTGAACCGATGCTCGAATTCTCGATGAATTCGACGGGGATCACTTTTTTTAGACCAGGGTCCGAGGTTGACGCTAGAGCGGCTAGGGCGTCGGCTTGGGTATTCTCGCCATGAGGGATTCAAGTGAGTGTGAACTCGTTGAATCACTTGGCCAATTCCTAGACAATCTTTAGATAGACTTCCATCATCTCGTCTCTGGCTTCATATTCTCCATTGAATTAATTTGCTACCAGCTGGGAATCGTAGATTGCGCTTAAGGTTGGTACTTTTATTCTGTGAGCGAGTTTTAAACCGCCAATCAATGCTTCGTATTCTGCTTCGTTATTTGAAGATGGGAAGGTGAGCCGGAACGACTGCTCTAAGATTTCGCCGGTCGGGGATGTCAGGTAAACTCCTACTCTGGATCCTTGCTTTGAAGACGAGCCATCGACGTGAAGTGTCCAGGTTGAGTCGGGCATTGGTTCTTCAATTCCTTCGGTTGGGAGCTCGACTATGAAGTTTACGAGTACTTGGGACTTCGCACAGGTTATGTTCTGATACTCGGTGTCATATTCACTGAGTTCGGTAGCCCACTTTGCTAGTCTCCTTGATTGGCTCGGACTGTGTAGAATGGCTCGTAAAGGGAAAGTGGCCAGAACCACGATGGAATGCGACTAGAAGTAAGGTCGTAATTTCCTGGCTGACATAACCACTACGAGAGCCAGTTTTTCCATTTGCGGATATCTGGTCTCTGCGTCGGTCAAAGTCTGGCTAAAATAGAAGATCGGCCTTTGCTCTCCTCGCTCCTCCCTGACGAGCACTCCACTGACTTCTGTTGATGACACGGCAATGTACATGAATAAGGGCTCGCCTTCGACGAGTTTGGCAAGGATTGGCGGGCTGGCCAAGTACCGCTTCAGCTCCTGAAAGGCATCTTCGCATCTTTCCGTCCACTCGAATTTTTTTATTGCCTGGTAAGGTGTTATAGAACGGCAGGCATTTGTCAGTGGACCGTGAAATGAAGCGGTTTAAGGCGGCGACACGTCCCGTCAGACGTTGAACCTCGTGTTTCATCTTTGGTGATGCCATTTCAATCAGCGCACTCATCTGCTTCGGATTCGCCTCTACACCTCAGTGGGTAACGAGGTACCCGACGAACTCACCGAAAGTCACGGCGAATCTGCATTTTGTCGGATTTAACTTCATGTTGTACAAATTCAGTTGTCGGAAGCAATCTCGCAAATGTTCGACGTGGTTCGTCTCGTCAAGTGACTTGACTAGCATGTCATCGATATAGACCTCCATTATTTTGCCGAGCTGATTCGCAAACATCTTGTTGACCAGCCGTTGGTACGTCGCCCCTGCGTTCTTGAGCCCGAACGATATCACTTTGTAGCAATATATTATGCGGTCTGTGATGAATGCGGTCTTTTTCTGTCGTTGGGGTGCATCAGAATTTGATTGTAACCAGAGAAAGCATCCATGAAAGATAAGAGTTTATTACCGGTTGTTGCTTCGACAAGTCTGTTGATGTGAGGCAATGGGAAACTGTCTTTGGGATAGGCTTTGTTTAGGTCGGTAAAGTCTACGTACACTCGCCATTTGCCGTTCTTTTTCTTCACTACGACTGGATTGGCGAGCCAATTAGGGTACTTTGCTTCGGCAATTGAACTGGGCTTTAGCAGTTTTTCCAACTCGTCATTTACGGTTTTAGCTCGTTCTGGTCCCAGCTTTCTTCTCTTCTGCTTGACAGGTTTGAAAATGGGATCCACGTTGAGCTCGTGGTAGGTGATATCGATTCTAATCTCTGGCATGTCCTCTACGGACCAGGTTAATGTCTGCACGTTCTCTTTCAAGAATGAGATCAATTCATTGCGGATTGACTCGTCTAGTGTGGCTCCAATTTCGACCCATCGTTCTAAGTGGTCATCGTCGATGCTCACCAAGGTCACGGGCTCGCATGTCAGCTCGGCCTCTTCCTGGCGAGCTTCCGTGATCTGTAATTGCTATGGATAGGTCCTTATCGGTCTCATGGTCTGTCTTTGGCTTTTTTGAGTTCGCGTTCGTATTTGTTATCGGGTTACGAACCTTGTGCTCGGCGAGGAAACAAACCCAAGATTCTTTCTGGTTGCCCTAGATAGTTTTAATGCCATTGGGGGTTGGGAACTTAATGCAGAGGTGATAAGTGGAGGGAATAGCTCGCTTGGAGTTTATCCATGGGGTGCCCATGATAACATTGTATATTCCTGGGCGATCCGCGACGGAGAACTCCACGATATTTGTTACGCCTTTGGCATGTACATGGAGCCTGATTGTTCCTAGTGTCATCGTTGTATCGCCGTTGAATCCGATTAGGGGTCTCGGGTCGGCTATTATTTCCATCAATTTGATGTCCATATGTCTTAGAGTATCTCGGAAAATAACGTCGACCAAGCTTCCTTTATCGATCAGTATTCTTGCCACGTTGTGATCTCGAATGGTCAGCTCGATAATGAGAGGGTCGTTACGCGGTTTGTCGATGCCGACGATTTCTTCTTTGGCGAAAGAGATGGTGACGTTCGGAAAGTTAGTCAGCTCGGACCAATTGATGCTGGTTTTGGCCTGGCGCTGAAAGGCTTTGATTGACGACATCGTGTCTGCGCAATATCTTGGTCCTCCCATTATCATGTTTATCCTTCTCCGGGGCGCCGGTGGTGCTTCTTCGTCGTTTCTTCGACCTCGCTTCTAGATGTCTCCTTGATTTTGTTTCACCAGGGTGCCTCGTTTCGGCTTGTTTTGGTTATCATCGTCTCGTTCGAAATCCTTGAGGATCACCGTATTCCCGAGCTATCCCGCCATGAACTTAGCTACCAACTTTGCCCCCGAGCTTCGACAGTTTGCTGTGAGATGCCCGTATCATTGATGATGTTCGCAATAGGCCTTCTCGTCAAAGCTGTTGGAATTCCTCGTCCATGTATTCCATTTTGCCTTGCCTCACCCCGCTCCCACTTGGTAGTTGTGGGCGCCATGGAGCTTCGGTCCTTCGTGATGTATGAACCCTCCACTCTGGTTATTACTCCAAGGGTTTGATGGAAATGGGGCTGAGGCGGCGTTTCGTTTTGTTGGCCTTGCTGGTTCGAACCTCTTCTCGAGGATCTTCATATATTCTTCATCAATGATAAAATCCGAGGCCTGATGTAATGCATCTTGCATTGTATGAGGCGTGTTCAAGGCGATTTCCCTTCAGATTTGTACCACAGTGCCTTTTTTAGCGCGATGAGCGCGACTCGGTTACTCACACCTTCCAGCTTTGATACCACCGCCTTCAATCTTCCCATGAAACTTCGTAGAGATTCAGTTGGTGCTTGTACCATGGTCCACAGGTCGGCATCAGAATTTTCTCATTCCATGAATACGGAGTATTGCTTCAGGAACTCGGAAGATAGTTGCTGAAAATTGTCGATTGAATTTATTTTCAGCCTCGCGAACCAGTCAAGGGCGGCTCCCTTTAGATGTTCCACGAACAAGAGACAGAATCTGGCATCCTTCTCGCTGTCTTTGAGCTTAGATCTCCCCATTGCTATTCGAAAAGCGGTGATATGGGCCTTCGGGTCGGTTGTTCAGCTGTAGATAGGGATCCTAATTTTTTTGGGATCGGACATGATTGCCTCGGTGATCCGAGCAGTGAAGGGAGTCCTTTGTGTTTCTTCAAGCATCTGATTGATCTCGGTGCCGTGCTAATTGCGTGATGTACCTTTGAACGGATAGTCCGCATCTCAGCGTTGTTCCGGGCCAAGGAAGCTTTTATCTCATTTAGTTCCATTATCTGGGGTCGGCTCGATTCCATCGATTCGTGATGGTTTTGATTTGATCTCCTCGTCTCTTCGGCACGTCGCATTTATTCTACCTAGAGTAAGTTTTCTTCCTCCGTCGAGTTGTTGCTGAGTTGGTTCAAGCAAGGGGCGTTTCCCGCCAATCTTGCTCCTTCCAATGCCGAGGCGAGTTCGTCACTTGTGATACGGCTCGAGGTGTTGTTCCCTTCACTTCGGACTGCTCCATCGCTGGTTGTTCTGATTGTTTTGAGGTGTGATCCTACATGTTCGGTGGTTCGTTGCTCCGTCCTCTGATTCGGTTGAAATGGGTTGGGCAGGAGTGGCCTCGTCGTTGCGGGCGTCACCTCCCTAGATGGATACAATGATGGCAATCTTTTGCTTAACGAGTTTGTGGGGGGGTGTCGAGAAGTCGAGTTCTGTCGGGTTGAGGTCGAGCCTCCATGAAAGCATTCTTGGTGGAAGTCCCAAACTGAGGTATCCTGAATGCAGATCTCTGGTCCGACCTTCCGATGCCAATGTCTCAACCCTCTCCGATAGGATTTTGTTTGTCTTGTCTTGCTCGTCCACCTTCTTCAGCGACGAGGTGAGCATGCTATTCAATTCTTCTAGAGGCGTTGAGGTTATCTTTGTTGTTGCAGGAGTAGTGTCGCTGGGATCAACTCTTTCGTTTCCATTACCGCTGCCTCCAGATCCGCCACCGTTGTTGTTACTCACGTCATCACCGGTTCTTTGTTGGTCTCTGGAAATCTATGTAGATCTCGTTCCTAGTGTTTTGAGGGTTAGAAAATTTCAAAGACTTCCCCACAGACAGCGCCAAACTGTGAGAGTCAAAACTCACACAATCAATCTTTTGTCGAGATTTTTAGAGGGAACCGAAGTTTCTTGAGGAAAAACATAGTAAGAGATCCAAAGATGGGTGTTTTATTGATGTTTGAAAACGTATGAGTACAAGTTGCTGAGTGCTATTGTTAGGGTTTCCAGATGTCTAGTTACAAGTGATTATAAATATTATTTATACAAGCGCATATATGAGATTCTCGGACGTAAAAAGGAATATTTGTTTCTTCCTTTGCGCGGTTAACTGAACTTGATTAGGGTAAACGATGACTTGGGCCCTTAGACCATCTCCAATGTATTGCTCTATTCTTTACTCTAAAATAGAGCAACTCTATTTTGGAGTTGAGTTTTACTCCAATGCCACTCTATTTTAGAGTTAAAAATAGAGTCATGAACAAAAAAATAGAGTTGACTCTAAATATAGAGCCAAATATTAAAAACTCTATTTTTGGCTCTAAAGTAGAGTTGGGTTGGAGAAGAATTGACTCTAAAATAGAGTTTGGAGCAAAAAATATAGATGGGTTGGAGATGCCCTTAATCCGACCCAAAAAGGTTGACGGGCACTTGTATCTCGGCACATAACCGTTCAGACGAACTCGGCTATTTCCCCGAAGTGAAACGAAATGTCCTGGGTCGGCCTCGGTTTGGTTGAGAAGTATCGTCCTCCCCTCGGGTTTCCTGTACTAGGTGAAGTGAGGCGTCCTCGAGGAACGTTCTATTGTCATGCTTCGGGTCGGGCTAGTATTCCTCGTCATCTAAGTGTTAATCTTGGACGAGTGAAAACCGACCCCAACAAAAGTTATCACCATTTAAAAGTAATGGTTTGTGAACCGCAATGAGTTCCTTCATAGTCTTCATGTCGTCCTCAAGATCTCAACCTATAAATAGATTATTGATATATGAAGGTGACCCGCTTTGATACCAAATGTAAAACATGTAACACATAGACGTATATAAATGGAACACATGGATACAAACTTCACTTTGCCTTTATTAGAAATCACTTAAACAATATTTACATACTTGTTTAATCAGGATTACTCGACGTTGCACACTGCAACTCGACACTGACCAATTCCTAATCTACCCAAGCTTACCACAACAACAGTTGTGTAACACTCGTATGTTCACTCACCAAAAACCTTAACTCTCTCTTAGTGTCTTGACTCGCTCAATCACGGCTAATCTAATTCTAATATAGCCTAGTAGTATATATACCACATCTCAACATGAACATGTGTATATACACTTTTCATTACGTTGAAATCTCCAAATCTCCATAAAGCGATTCCGAAGATCCTCCTTGATGCACATGGAAACTTCCTTCTTTCTCCACTAGATTGATGTCACGTCAGCTTCCTTTGTATTGTCGCCTTAATGAATCCCACGTCATTCCCACGTCCTGGGTTCACATGTGTTACACACAAACTCCAAGTTCAGTCTCCAGAATTTTGGATCTTACACACATGTTTTTCCTTTAAAGGTTGTGGACCACATTAATCAATTAACAGAGTGTCACAAGTGTTGTCCACAATTGGATGAATGAATAACTCCCGCCCCACCCAAAATAATTGGAAGTAAAAGGCTAAAAGCATTTCCTTTTCTAGGAAAAAAAGTAAAAGATATTTTGGGTTACCCTCAGCCCTCAGGTGTCGATTCAATGTCTCAAAATTCACGTCATCTCTTTCTTCCACAAATTATTGATGCATGGCCATAGCAAAAAAAAAATTTATTGATGCATGGGTATTTATCTCTTACACAACTTTCCCTTTTTTTAACAGCGTTTCATTAACTTAACATAATATCAATTACACAGGAATCGATTCACGATGGGCTCGCTTTGCTAGAGAATCAGCCAACAAATTGGTCGATCTCGGAATGTAATCGAAGGAAATCGAATCAAAAGAAGCTAAACGATTGATATCATGGTGATGAATAAACGAATCACCAGGCTGGACTTTAACATGGAAGCACATGTGATTAATCAACTGTCAGCGTGTCACCAGTTTTGTCCACAATTGGATGAATAAACTCCCGCCCACAATAATTGGAAGTAAACGCATTTTCTTTTCTAGAAAAAACTATTAAAATTTAAAAAACAGATATTTTTGGGTTACCCTCACGTGTCAATTCAATCTGAGTTGCTTAGCTCAATGAAAAGTAAAAATTAGTGTTTCAATTTAAAAGAGAATTAGAAAGGGCATAAGAGATTGGGATGAAGTTTGGCCACGAGGTTAGGTATATTATCTTTGATTTTTTTATGTTAAATAACTTTGTTCATATCGACCAAATACTCTTTTTAAAAAAATATTATATTAGTAGGAGTCCAAGAAATCAGATGATTATAAACTCGTATAAACGATATAAACGAAACGATATATCCCAAGAAAATCCTATAAAACGAGCGTTTGAAAATGACTTTTAAAACCAAAATGCAGAACCGAGATATAATCTCATTTTTGTTGGACGAGAGAAAAAAAAAAACTAAATCTGGAAAACTTGTCTTTTATTTCGACACATTTACATTATAACAACATCAATCTAAAATAGGTTTCAAACATTACAAAATGAAAAATTGTGTCTCTTCTTTATTGCGACTCTTAAAATAAACGACACATTTACATTATAACAACATCAATCTTAAATAGGTTTCAAACATTACAAAGTGAAGAGTTGTGTCTCTTCTTTATTGTGACTCTTAAAATAAATTACCATTTCTTAACATATAAGTCACAACTCTTGACACACGACCCTTAACACAATTAAACTTAACATACATTTTAATTAGTATAAAACTCAATTATCGACTAACAATCCCTCTTAATTGAGTTTCGGTCTCACTCTAAGTTTTCTCCTTAGTTCTTGAAACCTTGAGATGTCAAGTGCTTTCGTAAGCAGGTCTACAAGTTGAACTTCTCCTTCGTAATACTTGAGTTGAATAAGACCTTTGTGTTCTGCCTCTCAAACGAAATGATACTTGATATCAATATGCTTTGTTCTTCGATGTTGCACTGGATTCTTCCTAATCCAATTGCAGATTTGTTATCTTTTTTTTTTTTGAGTAACCGTTCTCTGTTTCTTCCAACAGGCGGTTTCCTTCATGTGGTAGTCTCACAAACTACACACCACTTTTTGCATTTTTGCTGATTCGCGTTGCTCTGTATCTTTCAACAAGCGGCTTCCTCCGTGTGATTATTTTCCTCACAAACTCCACACCACTTTGAACCATTTTTGCTGGTTCGCCTTGCTTTGTCTCTTTCAACAGGAGACTTCCTCCGTGTGATAGTTTTCCTCACAAACTCCACACCACTTTGAACCATTTTTGCTGGTTCGCCTTGCTCTGTCTCTTTCAACATGCGCCTTCCTCCGTGTGATCGTTTTCCTCATAAACTCCACACCACTTTTTACCATTTTTGCTGGTTCGCCTTGCTCTTTGTGCTTCAGATGGCCCTTGAATCAATAAGGCTCTGATACCATGTTGGACGAGAGAAAATAAAACATACTAACTCTGGAAAACTTATCTTTTATGCTTTGTTCTTCGATGTTGCACTGGATTCTTCCCAATCTCAATTGCAGATTTGTTATCTTTTTTTTTTGGAGTAACTGTGCTCTGTTTCTTCCAACAGGCGGCTTCCTCCATGTGGTAGTCTCACAAACTACACACCACTTTTTGCATTTTTGCTTATTCGCCTTGCTCTGTATCTTTCAACAGGTGGCTTCCTCCGTGTGATCGTTTTCCTCACAAACTCCACACCACTTTGAACCATTTTTGCTGGTTCGCCTTGCTTTGTCTCTTTCAACAGGCGGCATCCTCCGTGTGATCGTTTTCCTCACAAACTCCACACCACTTTGAACCATTTTTTCTGGTTCGCCTTGCTCTGTCTCTTTCAACATGCGGCTTCCTCCGTGTGATCGTTTTCCTCACAAACTCCACACCACTTTGAACCATTTTTGCTGGTTCGTCTTGCTCTTTGTGCTTCAGATGGCCCTTGAATCATTAAGGCTCTGATACTATGTTGGACGAGAGAAAAAGAAAACAGACTAAATCTGGAAAACTTCTCTTTTATCTCGACATATTTACATTATAACAACATCAACCTTAACTAGGTTTCCAACATTACAAAATGAAGAGTTGTGTATCTTCCTTATTGTGACTCTTAAAATAAACTATCATGCCTTAACATATAAGTCACAACCCTTGACACACGACCCTTAACACAATTAAACTTAACATACTAGAGGTTTTTTTGTTTTTTTTTCCAAACTTCCAATATGGGATAAATTACAGAAGTTGTAACTTGGTCAACTTATGTTGGCTTTTAAGCTTTCAAGCTACCCACTTAGACCCCTCCTTTTCCATTCAATTTAAATTCTATTTTGACATATGCGTATACCACGTTATAGTAATCATTGAGAAGTTTCCAACACATCCATAATTTGGTCATTTTGATGAACGACTTCACCAGAAAACTTGCCCAAAAATTGGCAAAAGCCATAGTGTCAAAATTGAGTTCTAACAATCTCCCATATGAATAGATTTGAATTTAAACATATGAAGAATCGACAGAATCTACAGATTAATTAGACTTACTAGATTGACAAGTCATAAGGACTTTTCGAGAGTATAAACAAAAATTTATTGTATCTGAGTAGGTAGTATTTTTCAGCTTTGAACCACTCATTGTTAATATATGTTAGGTTTACGCGGCCAGGAGGTGAACATGATATCTTGAACCGCCCGAGCTTTGATGTTAACCGAGACAACAACTATAACCAAGCTTCATTTCTCGTAGAACAAAGTTCTCTATTATGTTCATTTTGGCCTTGAACATACATGGTTATTCGTGGGTGAACGTGGAGAATATAGTCTTACTTTCGTTCTCCTAGAAACATCATAATTTAAGACTCACTAGGTGATATGACATACATTTTTCCAGAAGTATCATGTCATACTCCATTATTACAAAGCTATGGAAGCATTAAAATTCAATGCTTAGCCATATCACGTATAGGTAGCAATAATTATTATTCTAGGAATTGGGTAGAGATACAAGTTCACATTTCTCTTTTCAGATTTTGCTTGATTTATTTTTCTTTTTGAACATACATCTTGGGCTCTCGAGTCACGTAGGTATTTAATCTAGTATTTAGGATGATTTGGAAAGATTTGAGTTTTAGTGAGTTTTTAGATGATTTGAAAGAATTAGGAAAATTGTTATGATTTGTTTTTAAATAACTATGAAATCTTACATAAAACCATGAGATTTGAATTTTTATTTTTTAACTATGAAACTCAATAAAAACATCTCCCAATCACTAAAAGTCCCCTAAAACTAACTAAAAATATTTCCAATAACAGTGGATTTGAAGGTTCATTTTTGTTTTTGACGTCAAAACCTCCATATATTATTACGATGATTCGAGTAGGGTGGCTTCGGGGGCCATCCAGATCGGAATCAAAGAGTTTACATGGGAAAAGACAATACCTCGGGCTCGAGCCTTTTTTGCAAGGGAATCGGCACGGATATTGAGAACACGAGGAATAAAGAAAATATCAAAATAAACAAGTCGAACGTAAATGATTGAATTCATCAATTTTCGAGCCCAGAGCAGGCCAATCTTCCTCTTCATTGATCACCTTAACCATCAGTAGGCAATCTGATTCAAAAATCATCGCTAGTACTCGTAACTGCAAGACGGTCTTCACGGTCCATAATAATGTATTAAATTCAGCATGAAGAGGGGATAAAGTTCTTTCCTTCGCAAAGGCGCCAAAAGTTCTTCGTCCGTTCACTTGCTCGATTACACAACCACCCCCATACAAGACATCACCGGATGCCCATGATGCATCTATTTGACAATGGGGTCTTAATTGGTCGCTTCTCTCAACATCGTGGGGCGAGCCCGGTGGGTTCATTTAGAAATCACTAGTTCAATAACATGGTAATTGAAAAGACTTTTGAAAATTCATGTTTAAATAACATAGGATTAGTGATTTTAATACAAATCACTCCAAATGCTAGATTGAATCCACCCCCCTTCCCCTTTAATTCCTCTTATGATTTTATCACTCGATCTGATGACAAACATTTAGTAAATGGATCCACTAGGTTATCAACCGATTTGATCTATTAATCATGCATATTTAATTTCTTGTAAATTATAAAATAGCATTATTAATTAATTATAGAATGTGGCCCTAAATTTCATCCCCCATGCTCCCTCTCTTGGTCTTTATAAACTTCTTCTCTTCACGTTCTTGAAACCCAAAAAACATAATCTCTTCCCAAAATAACTTCTTTGTCTTTCTCTCTCCTCTAAGATACCATGTTGACATTAGGGACATCATTTTTTGCTATAGCTTCGCCAGTTGTCAGCATTGTGAGTGTCCGTGGAGATCGCGCTACCATCAGGTGATTTTCTAGATTTTTACTTTTGAGTCGAATTTAATGGGATTATTATAGGCTTGATTGTTATATCTACTCTCTCTCTTTTTCTCTTTCTCTCTTTTGTTTTGCCACTCTCATTTTTAGTTTTATTTTGTCACAAGCATGCGTATTTCTAATATACATATTTATTTCTTTACGTGTTAATTGAAATTAAGACGCCCAACATACGGAGAAATGAAACGTGTGGACGTCGTCGAAAAACATAGAGAAATATCAACATTTCCTCAGTCTTTCCCGATGAACGGTGGTGATGGTCCACACAGTTACATCCACAATTCATCGTATCAAGTATGTAAATTATTTTGATAGAAAAGCATTGATATAGCTATCAATGGTTTTAAAGCAGCTAAATTATTTCGATTCAATGCATTAAAATTATATCGAGTCTATGTTATATTTTTAAACCATTGATATAGCTAACTAAGATAATATATCATTCTTGTGATACAGAAAGTAGCGATTGTTGGCGCTAAAGAAAAGACAAGCGAAGCCATCTTAGAAAAACTGGATCTCGGATTCATGAACCGTAATTCTGATGCAAATATCTTGAGAATTGCGGATTTTGGTTGTTCCGTTGGACCCAACACGTTTGAAGTTGTCGAAAATATCATTGATACGGTAAAACAGAAACACCTAAAAGCAAACAATACATATATTGGTGCTCCACTGGAGTTTCAAATATGCTTCAATGATCAACCCAACAATGATTTTAACACACTTTTTAGAACCCAATCTCTCTCTTCCAAACGAGAATATTTATCAGTCGGTGTTCCAGGCTCCTTCCATGGTAGAGTACTACCGAAAAATAGCCTCCATATCGGTCACACTTCCTATACGCTCCACTGGCTTTCTACAGTTCCCAAACATGTCTGTGACAAGAAATCTCCGGCATTCAATAAAAGCTATATTCAATGTAATAATTTAGTAGAAGAAGTTACTAAGGCTTACAAGATCCAGTTCCAAGAAGACATGGGAGATTTTCTTGAGGCAAGAGCTGAAGAGCTTGTCTCGGGCGGGTTGATGATCATGTCAGGACAGTGCTTGCCAGATGGTATCCCAAAGGCTTTGACATGGCAAGGTGTTGTGATCGATATGATTGGAGATTGTCTCATGGATATGGCTAAATTGGTAAGGAATTTAACTACAAAATATTTTTTCTTATATTCGAAGTTTTCGTAACATGGATCATATTTTGTGCTCTAGTGCTAACGAAGTAACTCTGAATTCTGGAACCTTTTTCTATTGATTTTTTTGTAGGGAATAACAAGCAAGGAAAAGATCGAGTTGTTCAGTTTGCCCACATATATTCCACATTTTAGTGAATTCAAGGCAGAAATTGAGCAAAATGAACACTTTATTGTCGAGACAATGGAGAAAATAAGTCATCCTATGGATTATATGACACTAACCAGCGAATACATCACTTCCATGTTTCGTGCCATTCTCAATACTATTATAGATGAACACTTTGGAGATGGTGTGGTGAATGAGCTATTCGGTCGACTTGCTAAGAAGCTCGACAAGTACCCAATTAATTTCACAAGGTGTAAAAAGTATGTTAACTATTTTATCGTGCTTAAAAGAAAATGAAAATGGAGTGATGACACAATTAGTTATGTATGTATGTTGTGTTATCATAATAATAATAATGTACAAATGATGTCAATGTGTGTGTAGTTTCAAAACTTCTTATTTGAAGTTGATGTATAAAAATTTCGAAATAATTGAAAATCTTGTACCTTGCTTTGTTTATCAAACATTTTTAGATTTATTGTATTTTCTTTGGATTACACCAATATACTTGCACCTTATGAAAGTGTATAAAACCAGACAACATAATATCCCATGAGTTTCTTATTTTAAAAATAAAAAGAGAATGTTTTTTTTCAGTTTTATCCTTCCCTTATCAGTTATTACCAAAATGTCACTACCATCAAATTCTTTAACCACCACCACACCACCTCTGGTCACACCATCTAAATCTCCGCCGCAACCAACACCACCGGTAGTGTCCTCATCACCACCACCTCTTGTTGCTTCATCTACTCCATTGGTGTTTCATCCGACGAAACCTCACCGGATCCGACGAAACTTCACTGGATACGTACGGCTCATAGCCTAATCGACTACTATCTTCTCCACCCACTACAAGAAAACACCCCTTTCACGAGGGTAGATGTCGTTGTAAATCGAATTTACCATCAAATTTACGATGAAACGTGAATCGTCGTAAATCAACAATCGTCGTAAAATCGTAGGCAAAATTCCGAGGGGCAAATTATCGTCACAAAATCGTCGGCAAACAATCGTCGTAAATTTTACTTCGAAGTTACGACGAATAGAAAGACGTCGTAAGAACGATGGAAATTCGGAGGTAAATATTTTATCGTAAATTCGTCGTAAGATGAGAACCGTCGTAAATGGATCATCGTAAAATTGTTGTACATTTACGACGATTTTACGATGATTGTTTAATACGTCGTAAATGAATCGTCATAATCTTACAACGATATTACAACGATTGTTAAATTAATGAATTAATTAAAAAATTTAATTAATTTTAAAAATATAATTAAATTTCGAAATTAAAAAAATATTAAAAATTATTATATAATAAAAATTTCTTACAAATATGAAATTAAATCATAATCTAAATTTATTTCGAAATCGCCGAAATCCAAAATGTCTTCAGTAGCTTGTCGTCGTTGCTCCTCATCTCCCGGCTGACCGCTTGTCCCCGTTGGTCGACGACTTGTCCCCGTTCCTTGTGCCGCTTCCGCTGCTTGTCGTCGTCGTTTTTCTTTCAAAAGGGCCCCGGCTTACGGGTTTCCGAGTGCTATGACCTCTAAGATATCATATCGTCATACCGCATAAAACGAACATAAAATTACTATCTATGTAATTATATGAAATTCCTATATTTTTATTTTTCTTTTGTTCCTATCTATCAATTTGATTATGTTTATATCCACCTATTTCGTTCTATTTCCTATTTGTACTAAACTAATTTAATTATAAACTAAAAAATTAAATTTAAATTTTTACCTCTTATTGCGAGGTATTAGCGACATAGGAGAGGGAGAGTTTTTGGTTGACATTTGAGAGAATGAAAAAATGAAGATCTGAGCATGTGTTTATATAGATTTACTGGTCGTAGTAAAAACATCGCAAATTACAACGATTTTACGAGGAATCGTCGCAAAGTTGGAATTCAAGTTTTTCATTTTTCCACACGCGGCAAATTAAATTCATAGGTTACGACGATTTTACGAGGAATCATAGTTTAAATTCATAGGTTAAAAACTCATAATATGATCAAATAAAAGAAAATTTTAAATTAAATTAATAGTTTACGACGATTTTACGAGGAATCGTCGCAAACTATGAATTTAATTTTTTGATTTTCCACACGCAGGAACAGTTAAAGTTTTTCATTTTCTCAATTAAATCATAGTTTAAGACGATTCCTCGTAAAATCGTCGTAAACTATTAATTTAATTTAAAATTTTCCTTTTATTTGATCATATTCTGAGTTTTAAAAAAATCGTAATCGATCTTTAATAATCGTAATCGTCTAAGTAATCTTAGATATTGCAAATAGTTCTATCGTTACTCTTATAATTTAGGTGATTGAAGAGGACTATATCGATCTCCGATTTTAACGGGGATTTAGCCCTCCGCAATCGCCTAAACATGTAAAAATTTGTGTAAGTAGTGT
The DNA here is from genome assembly GCA_002933935.1 of Eutrema yunnanense. Lineage (NCBI taxonomy): Eukaryota > Viridiplantae > Streptophyta > Magnoliopsida > Brassicales > Brassicaceae > Eutrema > Eutrema yunnanense. The sequence goes on from PKML01000365.1 coordinate 1,143,000, forward strand.
GAGAAAAAAAATGAGGAGGGCAGAGTATTTATAGGGGAATATAGACACCTTACGACGAAACCTTGTGAAAATAGGGTTTAGGGTATAAGGCATAGGTGTGACGACGATTGTAACATCATTTGCAAGACATCTGAAATCCATCTAAATGTTTACCCTAAACCTTAAATCATCAAATCATCTATATGTTCATCGAGTTTGAAGAAAAACTAAAACATGGAGTTTGTGTACATGGTTGCTTTGGGAACCAAGAAGAAGAAGTTGGAAGACGTGTGCACTTGCCGGAGAGAATAGTGATGGATTGAGTCTCCATTTCCGATCAATTCAAGAAACTCAAGATGGATTACAATGAGAGTTGCAAAATACAATGAGATGTTAAGGTTTATGGTATACGGCATAGGGTTTAGGGTTTATATGGATTTCATAGGAACGTCGTAAAGTCATCGCAAATTTACGACGATTCCTCTTAAATCTATTTAAACATTTACCCTAAACCCTAAATCATTAATTACTGACTTATAAACCATAACCATGTTTTCTCCGATGCATGTTTATCAGAGAAACCATAAACCATCACGAAGAATCGTCGTAAAATCGTTGTAAATTTACAACGTATTCACGAAGAATCGTCGTAAAATCGTTGTAAATTTACAACGATTTTACGATGATTCCTCTAAAATCCATCTAAACCTTTACCCTAAACCGTAAATCATTAATTACTGACTTATAAACCATAAACATGTTTTCTCCGATGCATGTTTATCGGAAAACCCATAAACCATCACGAGGAATCGTCGTCAAATCGTTGTAAATTTACAACATATTCACGAGGAATCATCGTAAAATTATTGTAAATTTACAACGATTTTACGACGATTCCTCTGAAATCCATCTAAACCTTTACCCTAAACCATAAATCATTAATTACTGACTTATACACCATAAACATGTTTTCTCTGATGCATCTGAATCTCAACTTTACAGTCTTGCACTAGTGTTTTCCCTCTATGTGGTCCGAGAAGAACTTCACAAAAACTAAATTCAAATCGAAAACAAGAACCACAAAAGACAAAGCCACTTGTTAACGTGTTATATGATACTTGTTGGCATGCTAACAATAATATATGATACTTGTAACGTGTTAAAATAGTATGTTAGCGTGTTAACGATAATATATGAGACTTATTAACATGCTAACAAAAAATATGATACGTGTTACATGTATCAGTACGTTAACATATTATGTTAGCATGTTACAAGTTTCATATATTATTGTTATTCTGATGATGAATAGTATCGTCGACTTTGGATAAAACAATGTTGTTTTTTAACTGCCATTATTTGTGGGTCCTACTAAGTTTTTTTTTTGTCAGCCAAAGTATTGGTACAACCGTCCCCATTATTTGTGGGTTCCGCATTTTTAATAATGTTTTGAGTTTTAATAATATCTTTAGTATATTGTCGCTAGGGGTGGGACGGATCCGAGTTTAAATCATATGGATATGTGGCGTCCGGATATCCGCCTAAACATTAAGATATCCGCTGATATTTGGATCCATAAAAAATATTTAAAATAATGATAAAATTAAAAAAATTATAATATTTTGTAAAAAAATATTATTATAAAAACTAATTTAACTTTCATTATTATATATATATATCTCAATATATTAAAAATAAAAATAGAAATTTATAATATATCTAATGGTTCTGGATCTGGATAGTCAGACCTTATAATTTTACTATTTGGACTGGATCCGGATCCAGTTTTGACGGATCTGAAATTTTACTATCCGGATCCGACCCCCTCGGATATCCGGATTTTTGGAGCGGATGCTGGATCGGATCTTGGATCGCGAATCAAATTTTGGATCCGGATAATAGTTGCACCCCTAATTGTCGCCATTATTTGTGGATCCCAAATTTTTAATAATGTTTTGAATTTTTTAACCACCACCACACCACCTCTGGTCACACCATCTAAATCTCCGCCGCAAACAACACCACCGGTAGTGTCCTCATCACCACCACCTCTTGTTGCATCATCTCCTCCGTTGGTGCTTCATCCGACGAAACCTCACCGCATCTGACGAAAAATTCACTGGATCAATACGGCTCATAGCCTAATCGACTACTATCGTCTCCACCCACTACAAGAAAACACCCTTTTTACGAGGGCAGATATCGTTGTAAGATCGGTTTACCATCGAATTTACGACAAACGTGAATCGTTGTAAATCAACAATTGTAGGTAAAATATCGTCGCAAAATCGTTGGCAAACAATCGTCGCAAAATCATCTGCAAACAATCGTCGTAAATTTTACTTCGAAGTTACGACGAATAGAAAGACGTCGTAAGAATGATGGAAATTCGAAGGTAAATATTTTATCGTAAATTCGTCGTAAGACGAGAACCGTTGTAAATGGATCGTTGTAAAATTGTTGTACATTTGCGATGATTTTACGACGATTGTTTAATACGTCGTAAATGAATCGTCGTAATTTTACAACGATATTACGACGATTGTTAAATTAATAAATTAATTAAAAATTATAAAATTAATTAATTTTTAAAATATAATTAAATTTCGAAATTAAAATTTGAAATTAGAAAAATTATTATATAATAAAATTTTCTTACAAATATGAAATTAAATCCTAATCTAAATTTATTTCGAAATCGCTGAAATCCAAATTGTCTTCAGTAGCTTGTCGCCGTTGCTCCTCATCTCTCGGCTGACCGCTTGTCCCCGTTCTTTGTGCCGCTTCCGCAGCTCGTCGTCGTCGTTTTTCCTTCCAAAGGGCCACGACTTACGGGTTCCCGAGTGCTATGACCTCAAAGATATCATCATACTGTATAAAACGAACATAAAATTACAATCTATGTAATTATATGAAACTCCTATTTTTTATTTATCTTATGTTCCTATCTATCAATTTGATTCTGTTTCTATCCACCTATTTCGTACCATTTTCTATTTATACTAAACTAATTTAATTACAAATTAAAAATAAAAATTTAAAATTTTAACTCTAATTGCGAGGTATTAGCGACAAAGGAGAGGGAGGGTTTTTGGTTAACATTTGAGAGAATGAAGAAATGAAGATCTGAGGATGTATTTATATAGATTTTGTGGTCGTCGTAAAAACATCGCATATTACAACGATTTTACGATTTTACGTGGAATCGTCGCAAAGTTGGAATTCAAGTTTTTCATTTTCCCACACGTGGCAAATTAAATTCATAGGTTACGACGATTTTACGAGGAATCATCGTAAAACCGTCGTAAATTATGAATTTAATATTTTTCCCACACACGGGAACAGTTAAATTTTTTTATTTTCCCAATTAAATTCATAGTTTACAACGATTCCTCGTAAAATCATGGTAAAATATTAATTTAATTAAAAAAATTCCTTTTATTTGATCATATTCTGAGTTTTTTAAAAATCGTAATCGATCGTTAATAATTGTAATTGTCTAAGTAATCTTAGATATTGCAAATAGCTCTATCGCTACTCTTATAATTTAGGTGATTGAAGAGGACTACATCGATCTCCGATTTTAACGGGGATGTAGCCCTCCGCAATTGCCTAAACATATAACAGTTTGTGTAAGTAGTGTGAGAAAACAATGAGGAGGGCAGAGTATTTATAGGTGAATATAGACATCTTACGACGAAACCTTGTGAAAATAGGGTTTAGGGTATAGTGAATAGGTACGACGATTGTAACATCAATTGCAAGACATCTGAAATCTATCTAAATGTTAACCCTAAACCCCAAATCATCAAATCATCTATATGTTCATCGAGTTTGAAGAAAAAATAAAACATAGAGTTTGCGTACATGGTTGCTTTGGGAACCAAGAAGAAGAAGTTGGAAGACGTGTGCACTTGCTGGAGAGAATAGTGATGTATTGAGTCTCCATTTCTAATCAATTCAAGAAACTCAAGATGGATTTCAATGAGAGTTTCAAAATACAATGAGATGTTAAGGTTTAGGGTATAAGGCATAGGGTTTAGGGTTTATATGGATTTCATAGGAACGTCGTAAAGTCGTCGCAAATTTACAATGATTCTTCTGAAATCCATTTAAACCTTTACCCTAAACCTTAAATAACCATGTTTTCTCCGATGCATGTTTATCGGAGAAACCATAAACCATCACAGAGAATCGTCGTAAAATCGTTGTAAATTTATAACGTATTCACGAGGAATCGTCGTAAAATTATTGTAAATTTACAACGATTTTACGACGATTCCTCTGAAATCCATCTAAACCTTTACCCTAAACCGTAAATCATTAATTACTGACTTATAAACCATAAACATGTTTTCTCCGATGCATGTTTATCGGAAAACCCATAAATCATAAACCATCACGAGGAATCATCATCAAATTTTTGTAAATTTACAACATATTCACGAGGAATCGTCGTAAAATTAATGTAAAATTACAACGATTCCTCTGAAATCCATCTAAACCTTTACCCTAAACCATAAATCATTAATTATTGACTTATACACCATAAACATGTATTCTCCGATGCATCCGAATCTCAACTTTACAGTCTTGCACTAGTGTTTTCCCTCTATGCATTTTCAATGCATTTTAATAGAAAACTAAATTCAAATCGAAAACCAGAACCACAAAAGACAAAGCCACTTGTTAACGTGTTATATGATACTTGTTAGCATGCTAACAATAATATATGATACTTGTAACGTGTTAACATGATATGTTAGCGTGTTGACGATAATATATGAGACTTGTTAACATGCTAACAAAAAATATGATATGTGTTACATGTATCAGTACGTTAACATATTATGTTAGCATGTTACAAATTTCATATATTATTGTTATTCTGATGATGAATAGTATCGTCGACTTTGGATAAAACAATGTTGTTTTTTTAAGTGTCATTATTTGTGAGTCCCACTAAATTTTATTTTTTTTGTTAGCCAAAGTATTGGTACAATCGTCTCCATTATTTGTGGGTTCCGCATTTTCATTCTTAATAATGTTTTGAGTTTTAATAATATCTTTAGTATATTGTCGCTAGGGGTGGGACGGATCCGAGTTTAAATTATTTGGATATGTGGCGTCCGGATATCCGGATTTTGGATATCCGCGGATATATGGATCCATAAAAAATATTAAAAATAATGATAAAATTAAAAAATTATAATATTTTGTAAAAAAAAATGTTATTATAAAAAATAATTTAATTTTCATTATTATATATANATCAAGCAGGGACGCATCAAAAGCTATTCCGCAGATTCTAGTGAATATGTGAATCTCACACAATACTCAAAAGAACAATGATTCTCGCAAAGACTCGACTTTGAAAGATAAACAAGAAACTTCTGTATTAATTTGATTGAAAGGTAAGTACAAATGAAAACAAAGCTGAGCTTATATAGGCTCGATGTACAACGGCTATAAAGTTTAAAACTAGAAAAGAAATCGCAAAAATAAATGTAAAGAGCCGTTGGAGACTTGATGAGTGAATCCGTCCAACTATGGGAAGTTTGGTGGCTTGTATCTTGAGAGTTTGGGAAGGTAGGTGCACGTCCTTGGAAGCTTCTGGAGGCAAGGAAGAGCCTCTAATTCGTGCACAAACACAAAGGGAACGAGCTGTTGGTGATTGAATGGTCCAAGTGTGAAAGCGTCTAGATTAGGAAAGTAGAAGCTTAAAGGAATCTGCTTAATCCCCTGGTTGCTGGTGCATCTAAAGAAGTCTTTGACAGCTCTTAGATGGTTAAGATCATCTCCTGGTCGCCACACATAAGTCTGAGAGCTTCTAAACAAATCGGGTATAGAACTTTCCATGTATAGCACCAAGTCGACCCATTTTGGCAAATGGGGAGTATCTTGAGGATCCCATTGACATTTCTTCGGATCTTGGGCTTTTTGGAACCATAAGAGACCCACTACTCTTCTCCAATTGGTTTTGGCTCGAGATCGTTTCTTAGTTGGGCTGTGTAGCACGATCTTTGGCCTAGTCGCTGGATTGAGTCCAAAGCAGGTCCATTGATTTGTAAAATCCATAACTCCCAAGTCTGAACCGTGTTTTAGATGAGTCCAATTTTCATGGTTGCTATGATGAATCAAGATTCCAAAAAAATTTGTTTTGTAGCTTGATTCCTTCTGGTTTGGATGGAAAAATTCTTTGAACGCCCGTATGTCTGAATCGCGTAAGCTGAGAATCACCTGACTTGAACATTGAATAACCTCTTCACCTGAACTCGGATTGGACTGATTCCACTTCGAGGCATTCTCTGGTTGAGCTGAGAATGTAGTCCAAGTGGTTTCACGGCCTGACACGTTGTGGTTGAGGCAAAATTCTTCAAGACGTGCACTTTCTTCCATTCGATGGGTGCTGGGCAATAGTAGCGTAGGAGCAACTGTCCCAACAACATAGAAGAATCGCTGTCGCCAATAAACAAGACCAGCTAGTAATCTTGTCGTACGCTCAGTACAATTCCTCTCTGAGGTGGTAGTATTTCCGTGCGCTTTCACATTGACGATTGAAGCATCGACAATCGTCTCTTCTTTGATATCGTCTATGATATCTTCATCTGTGCGCATCTTCTCCTTGCCATGGTCGGTCTTGGTT